>VUQK01019880.1:0-13514 GCA_015106715.1 Bujurquina vittata
ATGAACGCTGACCTTAACTGAGGCAAGTGAGGCCTGCAGTTCTTTGGACGTTGTTGTGGGGTCTTTTGTGACCTCTTGGATGAGTCGTCGCTGCGCTCTTGGGGTAATTTTGGGCGGCCGGCCACACCTGGGAAGGTTCACCACTGTTCCATGTCTTCGCCATTTGTGGATAATGGCTCTCACTGTGGTTCGCTGGATTCCCAAAGCTTTGGAAATGGCTTTATAACCTTTTCCAGACTGATAGATCTCAATTACTGTCTTTCTCAATTGCTCCTGAATTTCTTTGGATCTCGGCATGATGTGTAGCTTTCAAGGATCTTCTGGTGGACCTTACTGTGTCAGGCAGCTCCTATTTAGGTGATGTCTTGATTGGGAACAGGTGTGGCAATAATCAGGCCTGGGTGTGGCTAGGGAAATTGAACTCAGGTGTGACAAACCACAGTTATAGTATGTTTTAACAAGGGGGGCAATCTATTTTTCACACAGGGCCATGAGGGTTTGGATTTTTTTTCACCTTTACTAATAAACACCTTCATTTACAACTTGCATTTTGTGTTTACTTGTGTTGTCCTTGACTATTGTTTAAATTGGTTAGATGTTCCGAAAAAACAGGAAATGAGGAAGGGGGCAAACACTTTTTCACACCACTGTAATTGTAGCTGTTTGGGACTTCTTGGTTTGCTTTTCTATCAGTATCAGTATCAGTTCTACAATCTATTGGATTAAATTGACAATTATTTAGCAGCAGTCAGCATGTTGAGCTGCACATAGCTTTTAGTGCCCAACAGAGGAATGAGGATTGAAAAATTTGAAAAAAACTCAGCTTGGATATTTCTAATTTGAAAGTTGTGCTTGGAATTTGATGCAATTAGACTACCAGGCTAATGTTTGACTGATGGAGGGGTGAGCAGATAATGCATTTTTCTGTCATTTTTATTCACAGTTCAAGTTAAAGTAGGTGATTTGCATTTAGAAACAGATGGTGTTCTTGTCCTGAAACCATTTCCCTGCCGTCATCCATAGTCTACACCACAATACTGTATTTTTAGCACCTTATGTAACTAATAAATTGTCAGCCTGAATTAAAACAAAAGCTTTTGAGGATTTTCATTTAAAAAAAAACTGCTGTAACATTTATAAAAATGCAGCTTTTTGCCCTTTTTATACTACCAGAATGTGAAAATGCATTATGAGCTTATACAGTCAGTGACTGCACAGTCAGGAGAGTCTTTCACAGTGTGCAGGCAGGTTAATGGCCAGATCAGTAGTTCCCATATTAAGATGTTATCTCCTCAAAGCCTTTAAACCAAAAAAGTCCTGAGGACACCACAGTGATTTTTAGTTTAGAATTGCTTGCCGATTCCTGCTGATGATTCAATTATTGGATACATTTTTATTTGAATGTGCAGAAAGTTTTGAATATGAGCATTAGAGGCTTCCTGCAAACACAAAAAGCCTTAACCTGCTGCATAATGGCTTAGCATGGATACTATTAAATGAACAAAGCTGATCTACTGGAGGATAAGAGAGCTTCATTGCATTGTATTCCGTTTTCTGTCTTCCTTTACATAAAGTTACATCACAGGGTGATGAAGATTTCACCACAATTCAGATACACACAGACATACACACACACTTGCTAATTAATTCCCCATAATTCACAAATTGAGTCCCTAGGCATTGTAAGAGACCACTCATTGCATTTAAAAGACCGCTCATTGCAATTTGTGCCATTCAGTTAAGTTTTGTTAATACAAGCCATAATTATTCTCGTGGCTCTTTGCATTATATAAGACTTTGCAGTATTGCACTATTATAGAGTAATCCATCATTCCCCTTGTGTGGCAACAATGGAGAGAAAAAACTTCTCTTCAACAGGAAGAGACCTCCAGCAGAACCAGGCCCTGAGAGGGCAGCCATCTGTCACCATCAGCTGTGGGGGAGGAAAGCAAGGAAAGAAAAATAGAGCATAAAGAGACTGCAAAGAAATGCCAGAACAACCAATTTAGGTTTTTTGTATATGTATTCTAGTTGGAGTTTGGACATGTCTGACAGCTGTTTCTTTCACAGTGATTTGTGTTTGCGTTTAGCCAAGGTCTTATTAACCATCTAAACCCTCAATTGTAGATCCTAGATTATTACCCATGGATGACTGCATCCTCACCTCCCTGTCACTGCCTCCTGGGACCAAAACTGTCATGGAAACAGCCTCCTGCTCACCTGCCCTCAAAGACTCAGACCACAAAGGGCTTCTCAGTGCTCCCATCAACACAAGCAGCATGGAGAAGTCAAGCAGGAGGAGCTCTGAGTCGATCAGGCAAGGACTAAGAGAGGCCAGGGACTCCGGCAGTTGGCAGCTGCAGGCTAGAGCTGGGAACATTTCTCAGGAGAGGAAAGTACAAAGCATAATTAGTACACTGCCATGCAATGAAACCATAGACCTCACTACATCCAATGAGACTGCAGACACGGATTCAGAAGCCAGTGAGAACAACCAAAGCTTGAGGGCAGCTCGCATTCTCAGGAAGAGGAAGCTGAGCGGAGGTGTGGACATTCCCACAAAGCAGCCTGTGGAGGATTCAGCTTTCTTGTAAGATTTCCAAATATGTTTTATTCATTCGTTTCCCACACAGTAGACAAGACAGTGTGGTTCGGTTTTGTTTGTATGCATCTATCTATTCCTTTACCTGTTTGATCATGAAGTCATTCTAGGATGGTCTCTCCCCATTAAATTTTCAGCAGATGTCTAAAAATAATAGGACAGGACAATCGTGAAAAAAGTACTTTATTTTGCAGGGATTTATGTATCAGGACATAATAACAATCATTTGGTCCTGAGCAGGTCTTAAAATTAGAAAATACAACCTCAGATGAACAACAGAACATGGTATATCACACCATTGTCATTATTTATTTAACAAAAGCTTCACCCTTACTGCTTCCATCGGAATTAAGAGGGTGTGTAGCAGCCAGATGCTGCTAATCAAATGCACTTCATCAGCAAGTTTTGGCAGTTTGCTGGTCTGGTGCATTCAGGTGTGCGTTAACACACTGCCAAAGAGAAAAGACACCAGCAATAATCTTAGACAAGAAATTGTTGCTGCCCTTCAGTTTGCAAAGGCTTATAAGGCTATTTCCAAAAGAAATTGAAGTTCCTCATTTTACAGTGAGGAAGATTATTCACAAGTGGAAAATATTCAAGACAGATGCCAAGTGCGCTAGAGTGGGCGTCCCAGCAAATTCAACCCAAGTTCAGACTGCGCGATGGTCAGAGAAACTGCAAAAAAAAAAAAAACAAGAACTTGCTTGGTACATGTTAAAGTTCATGACAGTACAAATAGGAAAAGACTGAACAAGTACAGCTTGTTTGGAAGGGTTGCCAGCAGAAAGCCTCTTCTCTCCAAAACGTACATGGATGCATGGCTTAGGTTTGCAAACCGCCATCTGAACAAACTGCAAGACTTCTGGAACAATGTCCTTTGGAGAGATGAGACCAATGTGGAGATGTTGGTCCATAATAATGTCCTTTTGTTGTTGTTCATCTGAAATTGTATTTAAATCATTTTAAAACCTGTTAAGGACCAGATTATTTTTTTATAGCGTCACTGGGGTCAAGATCAAGGTTAATACAGTGCAACTAGTCCCAGATCAAGATCAAGGTTAATACAGTGCAGCTAGTCCCAGAGGCTTTAAACATTTTTCTGTCATTTGGGATCTTGAGTAAAATGTCCAACTATGAAATATGATGAGATGAGATAATGGTCTGTAAGTGTACAATTCCAATTGTAGTTTGGTTTTTTTTTTTAAACCTTTGCAGGGATTCTTCAGTGGATGATGAGAATTCAGGTGAATCTCCTCTCATCTCCATATGGGGAGATTATACAGGTCTGTACAGTTTATGCATGGTTCAGACTAGTTTTGGTTCTATATTTCTAATCATAGCTTTAACTGAATCTTCGTGTTTAATTTCAGACTCTCAGGAGGGCTCTTTTCCAGTTGTAGTGGACACAAAAGTTCCCTGGTCAGATGAGGAGACGCTCCATCTTCTCGACATCTGGGGGAAGGACACTGTGCAGAGAGCTCTGAAGGGCTGCTTGAAAAACCGCCACATATTCACTCAAATTGCACAAAAGATGGAAGAGAGGGGCTACATGAGGACGGTGGAACAGTGCCAGACGAGGATCAAACGACTGAAGAAATGCTTCCGTCAGAACAAGTGGGCATTTAATGACACAGATTTTGCAGCTCTCACTGACATTTTTCAGATAAGTTCTCTGTGAAACAATGCTTAGACTAAATTGCCTATTGTTTTCTCCCTGGTCTACTGCCGGAGGGAACTCCAGGCTAGAGCATAAATTTTACACTCAGTTGGATCAGATCCTCGGCTCATCAGCCTCCTCTGCTGTTCCTGAGATTACCTATGATGTTGAGGAAATTGTCGACGAAGACGAGTCTCAAGACGGTGACAACGACTTGCAGTTTATCGGACAAACGGGCCATCTGGAAATTGGTACGATGACGCATTTTTGCACTCAACAGTTAACCTACTGCTGCAGTAAGGTTGTTAGTTTTAAGCAACATAAAAGGCTTTTTACCTTTTACATAGAATTTTTTTTAATTCCACCTGACTCTTAAATGTTTTTCCTCTGGCTTATAATGCTGTTTGTCTATCTGGTTTTTGCAATGTGAGCTGTCCAGTTGTGGAGAAAAGCTGTGAGGCGAACCTCTTACGCTTTGAATTCAGGTGTTTTCAGTCTCGTTGCCATGAGCGCATAAAACGAAGCATATTTGTGAAAGAATGGGTCATCCTAAAGAGCTCACTGAATTAGAGCGTGGTGCTATATTAGGATGTCACTAGTTTCTTTCCTTCTAGATATTCCACAATCATCTCCAAGTGGTATTATAGCAAAGTGGAAGTTTTTAGGAACTACAGAATAAACTTTATTGAACTTTATTGAAGAAATAGCGAGCACATATAGGGATGAGTGAGGGGAAAAAAATCATCTCATACTTTGTATACATACACACATACACAGTATGATAGCCTAGGAAGCACATGAACAGCATGGGAGACGCTCGGGGTAGGTTGGACTGGGAGGGTGGGGGGCAAGGGAGCTGGCTGAGGCAAGAGTCCAGGATACTATGGAGCCTTCCAGCTGTCCTCGACTAAACCATTTCTGATAAGGTGGAATAATGTTCATCAATAGCCAGGATAGCAGGGAAGAGCCTTTGTTTACATAACTCCAGGAGAATGAGATTTCCCAGCTGTCTCAAGGCATGGTAGGGGAGGCCAAATTCCAGATAGTGCAGTTGTTTTGGAACAGGCTGACTGATAATTTTGCTGACAGCCTTCAGAGTCTCACTGGACACACTCAATGGCGAACTGCAATATTCAGAATCAGATGATTCCAGTCTCGCCACCGCACAGAAACAGACATCTCTCCAAAAGTCTGAGTTCATACTGCACTCCACGAACCCACTTCCCAACTTCCATGAAAAACAGGTATCCTCCACGCCCAATTCGGAGAGATCCTGATATCCAATCGGGTATGTTCCACTCGGGCAGGCGGTTTCCCATCCCCTGTCTTCTCGTGGAGAAAAATTGATTGATTACGTTGAGAGGCCAGCTGACCAGATCCATAGCCCTAATTTCCAGTTCTGAGATATGTAGACGAAAGGCTCTTAAGCATAGTGAATCAGCAAAGCAGGGTAATAATAATGAGGGTAGGGAGAGCAGGAGAAAAGCGTGCAGCAACTCACTCATGTAAAGTTACAGAGCGGGATCGCTGAGTGCTGAGGCCCATTGTGTGTAAAAAGTGATCAATGTTCTGCTCTCTCAATAACTGCAGTGCTCCAAACCTCCTCTGGCATTAACATCAGCACAAAAGCTGTGCGCTGGGAGCTTCATGGCATGGGTTTCCATGGCTGAGCATCTCCTGTAGGTGTAAATGAGTCACAGGGGCTAATCCTTAGGTAAATAACATATGAATATTGCGGGTCATTTCCGGGTTCACCAGATGTTCTTAGCAACAAGGGAGAGATTGCTCAAATATTTTAAGTGCTATCAGCTACCATTGATGACATCATTAGAATTACTTTGCATATCTATAGGGTATTATATGTAGAGATGTCTTCATTCTCTTGACTATGATGGAACTAAATGGGAAAATGGGGAAGCCCAAACTTTTATTTAAAATAAACAGACACAAATGCACATTAATTAACATGAACATCTATGTTCATCATGTAAATATGCCAGATTTAGCCATGCAGGCTAATTTTCCTCTGCGTGCTGGCCACATGAAAAAATACATATATCTTTTGAATTTGGCGTGAACTGTCCCTTTAACAAATCTGACCTCAGTGATTTTTGCAAGGTTTTTTTTGGAATATGTTTCTGTTTTCTTGACTATTCTGACAAAATTATGCAATTTGTCATTTTAGGAACAAGAAGCGTTCCCTGGACCGACTTGGAGACCTTGGCCCTCATCAACACATGGGGTGACGACAAGATGCAGCAGGAGCTGAGAGGAATGCACAGAACCGGGCACATTTTTTCCATCATATCCAGCAAGATGGCCACCCAGGGTTTCTCTCGAACGCCAGAGCAGTGCCAGACCAGGTTAAAAAGGCTGAAATCGAACTTTAGGCAGTGCTACCAAAACAAGTAAGTATGCTTAAGAGTAGAAAGAATAAAAGAGAAGTTGTAGATTTGTAAAACATGATATCTCTTCTCTTATTGCTCCATTGTAGCCTGAAAGGACACGAGCAAGTTCAGTGCAAGTTTTACAATGAACTGGGGAGAATTTTAGTGAAAGACTTCCCTTCAATGCTACAGCTGGAAGAAATACCAAGAGAGCCTGAAGACTGTGAATTTCCTACCTACAGTCATCCAGACATGGGTAAGCTCAGCTTCTCTACTCAGGAGGAAAGGTTAGAGAAACATTCTGCCTCCTAAGCTGATTGGCTACTGTGTGGCCCGGACATATGCTGACAAGGAATTAATCCTTCTGGGCAAAAGACCAGTGAGCTCATGATTCACAACAATCTTCCCAAAGGGTTGGTCAGAATTTAGTGAAACTAGATTAATTTGTCCTGGATGGGACTATTTTCTGAGTCTCCTTAACTTTCTTTCTATGATTTCCACATTACAATAACCTGTGAAGTGTGTTATATTTTGCTTCCAGGGAGCCAGACTTTGTTGTAATTTTTTTTAAAGTGGTCTCGAGCAATAGTTTTCCAGGCTTTCTGAAGGTCTTTTAAACTATTTCTTTGGACACTGGCTGTTTGGGGTTTTTTTTATTTATTTTTTGTCCATTCCTTGAGTTTAACTGCCATAAAATAGTATTTTTGCATCAACAAGGTAATTCCCAAAGAGCTGTTAACTGAAAACCTGGCATATCTCGGCATGCTGTTCAATGTATCCTTAAGAAATGTGAGGAAACTGGACACATGGAGTACAGACAAACTATCTACAGAAGATGAACAATGTCTGAAAGTCCTTAAGAAATAGGGAAAAAATCCATCAAGACCTGACACAGGACCTGAGAGATGCATCTGGCCCTTTAGTTGATCCTGTTCGCTGAAGCCTCGTCAGAAATGGTCTCAGAGAACCGGTAGCTGTCAGGACACCATTCTTAAGGAAGGAAAACAGGAAGAAAAAAGCTTCAGTATGCCAAATTATACAAGACGTGGACTGAAAATCAGTGGTAACAGGTGTTATGAAGTGATGAGTCCATACTGGAAATTTCAACATTATTGAAGCAGTGTGGGATCATCTTGACAGCGAACAGAACAGAAGGCAACAAGCAAGAGCTTTGAATGTCCATCAAGAAACCGGAAGAACAATTCCTGAATACTACTGACCAGAAAGTTGCCTGAGAGAGTTCAGGTTGTGTTTAAGAATAAAGGTGGTTATAACAAATATTGACTTTAGAGCACTTATTTCAATAAATCACTTCACCTATTTCCCATTTTTCAAGCCCTGCCAGCACACTTAGGTGGGCCCCATATAGGATAAGTAAGGGCACACATTATAGGCCCCATACGGGTTTGTCTGCAGTTTCCATGGTGGCCCTACATGAATTTGCCCAGATAGATATTAAAAATGTGCTCATTCGGACCCAGATGGTCCATGCATGCATGGGCTATGCATGGACCATGCATGCATGGGCCTAATGTAGGTCAACCATCTGGGTCCGAATGAGCACATTTTTAGGGTCTTTTAATATCCATCTGGGCAAATCCATGTAGGGCCACCATGGAAACTGTGGACAAACCAGTATGGGGCCCATAATGTGTGCCCTTACTTACCTATATGGGGCCCACCTATGTGTGCTGGCAAATGAGAGGTAGCGCTAGACTTTTGCACAGTATTATTATCACATAAGTGTAAAATAGCTGATTGTTTATTGCAGTATTTATTTTTATTTATTTGCCTCTTCAGAGCCTGCTGTGGAAATTCAAGAGGACAGGAGGAAAGTCCCTTGGTCGGACAAAGAGACGATTATCCTTCTGGAGATCTGGGGAGACCCACAGGTAGAACACAATGCCACGATCCCCCTTTAAAAATGGTTTGGGAGTGTCCTTAAATTTCCTGATAATCTCACTTCATTGCTGTTTCATTCTTCACTTTTTCCTTGAATCATGAAGTCTGAATTTTACCTTGGTTCAGGTCCAGCAGTGCCTTAGACGCTACCCACACAACGGTCACATTTTCACTGAAATATCAGATAAACTTGCCGCTAACGGCTACTCCCGCAGCCCTGAGCAGTGCCACACCAGGATCAAACGTCTGAAGGGGAACTATCGCCAGTGTCGGGAAAACATGAGGTAAAAACTGCACGTTTGGAATTCTGTTTAGCCGAAGCGACTTTGTTTTAACTCACCTGTCTCACTGCCTCCAGCTCATCTGGGACCAACAGAGTTGACTTTAAATTCTATGATCTGCTAGAACAAATTTTGGATAAGCAACCATCAGTGTCGTCTGCTGTGGTGACAGACTCCATTGAAATATCAGAAGACTCCAACAGTGAGTCTGTAACAGAAAGAGGTGAGATGTCTTCTAATCCTCTCCACATATTAACTCAGCAATGGAAGATTAATTTTTCCTGTCAATGTGTGCTTTTTCTTAAGCTGTTCTCACATATCCACTGCAGCTCAGAACTTCCTGAGACTTAATCATATTCATACTGAATGGTCTTTAACTCGCCAATTTCCTGGTATTCATTTGATGTCCAGGAAGGAAAGTGCAAACAGCTCACACTCTGTGGGGCCAGATTCACTTTTTTTTTTTTTTTTTGGCACTGTTGATTATTTCTCAACCAAGATGTAGCGCACAGCAGGAGCATTCTCACTTCTGGAAATACTCTGGTTTAAGTGAGAGTGCTGCCTGGATACAGTGTGAAGGAGGCAGGAGACATGATGCCCACATGGGTTAGGGTTAGGGTTAGGGTTAGTAAGGGTTAATAAGACCCCTTTTTGCCTTTTTCTAGTTTCTACATATTTATGAAAACAGGGAAATTCAGTGTCTCATCTATCACCTCTGAGATTTCTCACCGTTTGAGCTTGGTCTCTCTGTGAATGAGTCTCCAGATTGTATAGTAACATAAGCGTACTAAATTCGCACCCACATGTGTTACGGTCTGTGCATCCTTCAAACTCTTGAGCATGAAAAAGGCAAAACAAATGCATAAAAAAATGACTTCAAATCACAGAAATGCCAACACAGCTAATGTTATCACAGTTTGCAGTGGAGTTTTTAACTTTACATGTTACAAAACGGGCGGATTCGCATGGGATTAAGATCACTGACAGCCTCTTCACTCCAATTATCTTTAACAAATTACCAGAGATCCCTATGTAATACTAGTCCCATGCTGATAGGCCTTGAGCCATAAAATGGAGATGAGCCCCAAATGCTTTCAGGAACTGCATTATTTAACTGCATTATTATTACACTCATGCAAAATCTTTGTGTCTCTCATGCAAGATGCAGAAATCAGCATGTCAGCTGAGAAACCAGCAACCAGCTCGTGGACAGATGAGGAGACTCTGGGGCTTATCGATATCTGGGGTGAAGAAGATGTGCAGAAGGCACTGAGGGGTTTCGTCCACAACGGCCACGTTTACGCCGACATTTCAGAGAGGCTGCATGATCACGGCTTCTTGAAATCCTCAGAGCAGTGCCGCTGGAAGGTCAAGTCTCTGAGGAATAACTTTCGGCAGTGCTACGAAAGGAAGAAGTGAGCTCAGTCTTTCCAACTGCTTGCCTGTTTATATCTATTTCTGTATAACTGAGAATGAACTTCAGTGAGTAATGCGTCCGTATCTCATCTTCTCATTCTTTCTAGATCTGGAAAAAAAGTAGATTACAAGTTCTACAACCAGCTGGAGCAAATCCTGGGACAGGAGGCAGTTTCACTTGATGAGTATGATGAAAAAGATGAACAAGAGAACCAGGAGTCAGGTACAGAAGATAACGCTCCTGCTAGATAAACATCAGTCACAAATCTGATATCTTACGTTTGTGTCTACCTGCTGCAGGTGCCGACGGTTTGAACACAACATGGACGGAGCAGGAGACGGTTGCTCTCATTGAGGTGTGGGCTGCAGATGATGTGCAGCACGGCCTGAAAACCTGCGTCCGCAATAGCCACATATTCGCCGAGATAGCTGAGAAAATGGCCACCATAGGCTACCTGAGGACGGCGGAGCAGTGCCACTCCCGGATTAAAAGGCTGAAGAAGACTTACAGGCGTTACTGCAACAGCCGGAGGTTAAAAAACAACTAATTATTATTAATTATTAATTATTATTGAGATGAGTGATTCCCACAATTGGTTTCCCAGCTGACTGTGGATTTTTGTTTTCCAGAAATGGAGGGCGACCCACAGCATTCCGATATTTCAACCTCCTCGCTCCGGTGCTTGGTGATGAGTCTATGTTTGCCAATGTGGACACTACTGATGCCACTTTGCAACCCCTGATGGATAGCGAACCTGTCTTATGTAGGTTTACATACACAGTTAATAATACGGTGTTGCTGTGCATATATGATGAAAATGGCCCAGATGAACACAGAGTAATAAAGCCGTTTCCTCCTTTTAGATGAGCAGCCCTCGACCAGCCGCCTCCTGGTTGACCTGAGCAGAAAAATGCCCTGGTCGGACCAGGAGACTCGCACCCTGCTGGAGATCTGGGGTGAGGACAGCGTTCAGCTCACCTTGAAGGGCTGCCTGAAGAACCGGCATGTGTTTGACTACATCTCAGAGAAGATGAATGACCACGGATTTATAAGGACCTCGGAGCAGTGCTACACCCGCATTAAGCGTCTTAAATATGGCTTCCTCCATGAAAAGTCAGTAATAAGAAGACTTTGAGTCTCATTTATTGTAAACATGTTATTTATAATAGTTTTGTGGTTAGTGGCATCATGAGGCAGTTGTGACTTGTCTAATGACGTGACCACGAGTGAAAGATGTCACTACATCTGGTTTTTATAGCTGTGGGTTTATTTAACACATTTAGGGGGGAATTTAAATTCTTCAATGAGATGGAGAAGATCTTCAGGAGGGAGCCAAAAATGGACGACTCAGCCGCAGACACATTAGTCGCCGATGAGCCCGATGACTACGTCCTCGAACTGGGCCAAAAAAAAGGTGAAACTATGTGGAGTATGCCTCAGTGGGTGTGTGCAGTGTAGAGGACCCAAATGTGGGACACAGGAGGCAGATTGTTCCAACAAAAAAGGTGTCCATTAGGCCAAAAGGCTGTTTTTGGATTTAATTTATTCTTTTCCTGTAGTGAGGGTTTATGTGGTGGAGAGTGATTAAGAGGGATTACTTTTTTAAGTCTTTACAGTATGAATAAAGTTTATAAAACAATACTTCTCTGCTGTTAGTCCCCTCAGGTAACCAGTGGGTGCCCGACAGCACTAAGCTGCCCTGGAGCGATGGGGAGACCAAGGCCCTCCTGGACATTTGGGGGAGTGAGGAGATCCAGGAGAACTTGAAGGGCAGTGCCAAGAACAAACAAATCTTCCTCCAGATCTCTCAGGTCATGGCCAGCCAGGGCTACATGCGCACTCCTGAACAGTGTCAGTCCAGGATAAAGAGACTGAGGGCTAATTTCAGACACTTCTTAGAAGGCAGAAAGTAAGCTCAGCATTTCATTGTAGAGGGGTAACAAGGCACCGAGAGGTGGTGGGATGATCCACGTTGTGAATACAGTTTTAGCTTCTGAGCAAATTCACACCTCGTGGTTAATGAGTTGTATTTTTGGCACCGCTTTTTGTCTTCTAATCAGCTCCAATATTCTGTGTTGTGTTTTCAGAGGAGAGAAACAGGAGTGCAAGTTTTTTGACCAGTTGGTGCAGATATTTGGCAACAAGTACATAACAAATTCTGACCCACTGGCTGACGATACTGCTGAAGTCATAGGTAAGTCTGACATCCATCATGTTAGCAGTATTCAGCACTGAAACAGCTGCTTTAAAAAAATTCCATTAACTGTTTAAGAATTGGAGATCATTTTTGAAAATCACCAAGTGCTGTGCCATGCCTTTACTGCAGCCACCTTCATTTTGATATTTAATAAGTGAAAAGCATGCTCTGCTGGGTTGAGATCACTTGGCCATTGAAAATTTTTCTATTTCTTTGTCTTGAGAACCTCTTGGGTTGCTTTTGCAGTTTGCTCTGGCTCATTATCAATTTGCACTGTGAAGCGCCACCCTGTCAGTTTTGCAGCATTTGCCTAAATCTGAGCAGACAGCATCGCCCCGTACACTTCACAGGCAGGCTGTGCCAAAGTGATTATGGCTGCAGTTCCTAAACAGTTAAAGGAATATTTTTGTTAAATGAATTTAATTAAAGCTGGAAGCCTGCACTTCAATCACATATTGACTGTTTGTCAATTGTCTTTATTCAAAAACCTAACTTAATTTAAATGCAGCGCCACAGTTTGAGAAAAGTGCAAATTTATGATTTACAAATTATAAGATCAACACCATTCTTACAGTCTTACTTCCAGAACATTACTTCCAGAATTTACAGCATAGATTGGCAAACCAGCTCATTTACATATATTCTTCTTTTGGGAACGTGTTAACTATTTTTGTCGGCCACAGATTAATATTTAAAATCTTCCTGTCTGATCCAGAGTCATGAAATCATCCATGATCAAGATGATACAGCAGCAGCAGCAGGTGGACAGAAACGAACATCCAGAGGAAGAATAAGAAACTCTGATATTTAATGCTGTGTTTTTTACATATGACAAAAGAGGGCCTGTCCAGGTTCACATTTACTTCTGTTACCTTCTTCAGACACAAAGACCTACTTCAGGTAGCAATTCTGTGTGTGTGCGTGCGTGCGTGCGTGCGTGCATGTGTGTGTGTGCGCGCGCGCGTGGGCGTGCGTGTGTGTGTGTGTCAATGGCTTTGACAATCAAACCCATTTCTTCTCCTCTTTCGGCTATTGTGGGTTGACAAAACAGATATAAAATCAACACAACTA
>VUQK01019895.1:7429-19583 GCA_015106715.1 Bujurquina vittata
ATATGCAATATCAAGAGAGCCCTTAAATATGAGGTATTCAGCCTGGATTATACTCAATTTTGAACAAGGGTAGCTGGAGAACGGATGGCTGAGCAGCTGTGCCTATTATACTTTTTTGAAGTCTTCTGCCTGGGTGCATACATAGTTGGTGCGTTGTAATGTGAATTCTCCACAGATGAGTCCATGCGGTCACAAAACCAGACAGGCACACAGACATCTGCACCTTTGTGATAACTGTGATGCCAAACCCATGGCCAGACTCCATCAAAGTCGGTAACTCCCTTATCCACTATTCATTCTAACAACACCAATTTAGTTTGCAATAAATTGGTTGTTGGTTGGTTTAAATACATTTGTTCTATTTGTAAGCGTGCATTTAGTTTACATATGGATTTTTTCTTAACTCATGGTTCATCTTTGTGCTTGTGATTAATTCTTGTTTCTTTTACCCGTACTTACCAGCTGTGATCCCTGGGAGTTACCTGACAAGCTCCAGAGACTACGATGACCTGGATGACTGAGAATCTACACTGACAAAAGATGTTGGCCAGGGCTGAGCACACATGAACAATGGACTAACTGCACCATCAGTTCCTGTTGAAGAGGGGGGACTTGGAGTTTCTTTAGTTAAACAAGCTTTTTTATTTAATCAAATATTTGTATTGTGCGTTAAATCAGGGGCGTTATATCTGATTGCAACAGTATGAAATGTTTCAAGTTTAGAGATGATCACATTATTGATTAGGCTTGTCCGACCTGTCATAATGAGATGACTGTACTGACTGATGTGTGTCCTGAGAGCAAAATCATCTTGGTGAGTTGCCAAGAAGTCAAACAGTTTGATGATGAGATTTCAAAAGAGAACAGAGGTATGAAAACTGATAGGGATCAAAGGAGAAGGCGGAGCACTCTTGATTTTATTTAAGACTTCTATAAAAGAAAATACAGAACACCCCCAGCAGTCTTTGCATTTGTTTTTTTGCTCTTGGCTTTGCTAACCTGGATGTGCTTAAGGTGGACACCCCAGGGGGAGAGCTTGTGCTTTTTGTTTAAACCTGTGCGTTTAATAAACGTCCAGCACTGAATTCTGCACTTTGTTACATTTTTTGGGACATTCCTGGTTTTAATTGAGTCATCTCAGCAAGAGGGAAACCCACAAGACCCTAAAATTACAACCCAACAGTAGGTGTGTTGCCCCAAATAAATATCAATATGTGGGGTTGTTTCAGTTTTCTTTAGGGTAAAACTATTAAGTGTAACTACAAACCCTGGGACTACTTTGTAGTTTCTTGCATAAGTTTAAGGAGACCCAGTGCAATCAAAAAAAATTTTTTTTCCAGGTATATATTTACAGTAACTAAACCTAGTTTAAACATTTACCGTCCTAAATACTTAAATGCCAAAGTAATTTAACTCATGAGCTAATACTATAGGAAACACTGATTTAGGCAAAGTTTCACACCATGCGTATGCACCATAAAGCTTCATTTTTTAATTTTGCAGGCATATTTTCAGATTTAAAAAGACAACTGAAACCAATAACAAAAAATAAACAGAACGCACTTATCAGTACATTCATATCATATGTCTTTATTAATGTCATACATGTTCACACTTCACTGGCCAGTGCTACAGGTTAACATGGTTACTCTAGTGGTAAGAGCCTATGCAAATATAACAGTGGTAATAATATGCTCCAGTATACGGGCACTCGAGTGTCATCAGCACAGACTGAGGTTACTTGTTCTCATAAGTTTAACACATTACCTTACAAAAGGTTTTTGGTAAAATGGAATGTTTCAGTGATGTTTTGTACAATAATGATACAAAGGAAGTAAATGCCATTAATAACAGAAGATTTTAAAGGGTGGTGGGTGTCCTTCTGTTTAGTGCTGACCTCATCATATGCTCATGGTGACCTGGATGAACTATGGAGACAAATATAATATGCCCAGTGTTACTCTACAACTTTTAAACATCAGTCATCCAAAAGTCTTGACAATCAGTTATTTACTGTGACAGTTTTTGTTTAAGGGTTTTAATAGGAATTCATTTATTTGGCTTATTGTTGTGGTTTTCCAAGCAGCTGTTTAAAGCTTATTTTATGTAATTTAAGGCGGATAATTTAAGTGAAAAAAAAAGGTTAGAGCTAAAAACAAACTGCACACTACTTGCTGAGTACAGAGATTAGCTGGGGATTCAGCAACTTAGGAGTCAGTGAAGACTGGAGACAAAGCAAAGCTAATATGTTGTATTAATATACTACACTACACTATATTCCAATCATACACTGTGTACTGATGAGCTGCCCCCTGGTGACCATTTGAAAGAATGCAACTATGAAACACTTTCACACTGGCTTTCAGACCCCAATGCTTCATCCATCTTTTATAGTCCATCTATTCATTTCTAAAACAGACTGCAGGACGAAATATATGAGAAATCCCCAAAAATGAAGCCCAAACATCTCAGAAATAGACACTGTCAGCTTGTTCTGGAACCAGACTATGAACAGTAACTATGTGCGATGAGGACCTGCTACTGAGGTCCCACCTCCTGCCTGGAACTTGATACCGCACTAGAAACCAAACCTATCTAAGGGGAAGAAGCAGCTGTTCTTTACCTATCACAAGACAACAAGCAGTTAATAATTGGTATTCATCTAGAAATGGCTGAGTATGGAATAAGTGCCTTTAACAGTACAAGAAAATCAGGATTGTGGCAGCAGGGGATTTGCAGGGTGTGTGCAGACATTTGGGCCAAATGACTTCATAAGCTCAAGGTGACAGCGCTCATTTCCAACATTTTAGCTTCAGTTGTTTAGTTTTGATGTAACTTCCATCACTATTGTTTCAATTGGAGTTCTGTAAGTTCCCTAAAGCAAAATAATATATTCTTAGAAAAAATATTCATTATATTTTTGCACCTTAAGGCGACTGTCTGTGAGCTTGCCGGCTAGTTATCTTGCCCAAAGTCTACTCACCCATAAATTCAATGTTTTGTGGCAGAAAGCAGTTTACAGGATATTTCACTATTTAACTACCACGTTTCCTCAAACACTGACCAAGGTCTTAATATGAAGTACGTTTATATCGGAGGTCTTCTAATTCCTCCTGTATAACAAATATAATTATTCATGAGCTTTGTTTCAAGCCCAGGAGCTCTGGTTTTTTTTTTTTGCTCTCACTGCCCTTCAAAGTTATTTCATTGTACTGGTAACACAAACTCAACCCAAAATTCTAATTAAATACCCTCCAGCATTTGGTGATATAATAAACTCTGATTTTGATGTGAGGAAATGTGGCATTATAAGAACTCTTTAGACAAAGAAGAAGAAACGTCTGAGCTGTGAACACTTACATCGTCATACTGAAAGGTGGCGTTGCCGGTTCGGGTTGTGTCCCTCCTTTGAAACTGATCTGAAAAATGAATTGAAAATAGGCGCATGAGTTTTGTTATACAACTTCAAAGATGATTTTGACCAACTTTTATATTTTTTCTGCCACTGTGGGCCTGTTTGTCTGAGACGTGAGATGTACACACCTGTACAAATCTTTAAAAAGCTCATGAAAGAACCCAATTTTATGGGATTTTCTTACTGCTGTTTACAACTTGAACAAGCACACAGAAAAATCAGACAACTGAGAAGTATCAGAAAAGTCCTTTGTTAAAAACATTTACTTCTAGTGAACAAGCTGAGCTGTACGCAAACTGCTTAAATCTGTTCATCTGATTTTATGCTTCTGACTCACCAGTCAGTGCGCGCAGCCTCACACAGCAGCTCACAAATTCATCAAAATGGATCCTGCCGTTCAGGCTGTAGCGCTTCATGATGCAGTTCATAGCCTGCGGGCTCAGACTATAACCTAAATGAACACACACACATTACGCATAAGTGAAAACACTTAGCTAACATCTCTGCTTTACTATCACTCTAAAATCCATGGGCAGTTTGTGCATCTATAGTGACTATTTTTACTCATAATTTTAGTACATATAAATTGTATGTTTTTAACAAACTCTTTTTAAAAAAAGTATCTAACTTATAATAATAACCTGGAGCCAATATAAAATCATTCTTCCTGCTCATAGTGGCTCTAAGGAGCTCCCTCTGCACTTTCTGTGTAAAAAAAGGAGGATAAAGTCCAAAGTCCTTTACCGTCTGTGTCCTTATGGACAGCCTTTCCTCGCAGGGAAGGGTCATGATCAACTAGCAGAATTTTACATTATAAAGCTTTTAAACTTTAGACAACAACCTCTTTATTTGACTCATAAGGTTTAGAAGAACTTTGAAGTGCATTTTTACATAAAATAGGGATGTTGGATTTTCTCCCTTATCACAGCAAAACTGATTTGTGGGCACCTCACTATTGCTAAAGTCATGAACTTAACCTTTAATCTGCCCATACCCATGGAGACGATGGCCTGCTGCAGCTCATGGCCCTCTATAGTCCCGCTCTGGTCCCTATCGAACGATGCAAATGTCGCCCTCCAGCCATTCAGAACCTGCCACAGTTCCTTGAACTCATTAAAGCCCATGGTGCAGGACATGTCCCTCTGAGATAGCACAGTCAGTCAAAGACCCTTAACACATTATGGTTTCCTTTTACAAAGCATTATATATCACGCAGTGTTCTGTCATTAACAACTTTCCTCATGTCAGTTTATCTACTAAACATCTCTTATGAATGATTAACTGAAGGCTGAAGGATACATCCAGCATGCTGATCATCAGTCTGCATGTCTCCAGGCTGAAGGCTGTAGACGGAAACAAAGATCACAAACATACAAGTTAAGACTATGTTTGGATTATATCTGGGAAAATAAACAAATAACATTACCTGCATAACAAGGAGGCCACCTTTAATAATGGACATAATGGCCTAGCACAAACACTGACTTTAATCTGGTACAAGGTGGTTTAGAGATTGAACAATAACATCACTCACTGCTCCTCAGATGTAACCACAGTTATTTCATGTCACACAGAAAGAGAGGTGAGTGAAAGTTGACTAACAACAACAAACCACGTCCTCTTCAACCTAGACGTTTTAGTTTCGTGTTACCCCACCACCTGCTTCCGCATGATTCCTCTCTCAACTGTGAGATACGCTGAAAAAAGACTTCAAAAGATCTGTATTATGCTGTCTAGTACGCTGTAGATGTGTATGTAGTGTCAGTAGTAGTGACTTAGATTGGCTGTTTACCATATTTAAGGAAGTCATCAGTGGCAGAGGTGTAAGGAATTAGAGCCAGGAGGAAGTTTTTCAACCGTCTGCGCTTGTTGGTTCTGAGGGTTATTTTATGTTTTTGTCCTGTCTTTTGGAGCTTATTTTTAATCTCCTAATCATGCACTCAGTTTTTGTAGATGTTTTTAAGCTTTAGATGAAATAGAGTGTTAAAAATATTGGACAGAGGACCTGTTTTTTCCCCATGAGTTGGAAATGGCTTCCGATTCCCTCAAGTGGTCTTCTGGAGGTTGGATCACCACTACAAGTACTAAAGATTGTTCTGCATCTTTAAGTTATCTCAGTGAATTCATTAACAGTGCAAAACAGTTTTCAAAAGACTAAATATAATACCAGTGATGGTGGTCAGCACTTGAACTTCTACACATTGTGCAAAGTCTGAATACTGCTTGCAGACAGGAGATCTCCCCTAAACGCAAACTGACATTTAGAGCCAAAGTTTTCCTAAATGTGACAAAAAGTCACACTGCAATAGTATTTAAAAAGAAGCATAAACATAATGCAGATATTACAAATGAAAGGAAATAAATGTATATTTCTACTTTAAGTGATTGTTTAATTGAAAACAGTTTGTTGGACTTACGCTGGTATGAGCCGGAGATGCCAGATTGCGTGAGGCAGCGCTGCAGCTCGTCTGCTGAGATCTGTCCATCCTGTCAGAGTTTAGGGAACCACAGGGACGTGACATGCACAACACTGTTTAGTGACTATGAGCTGCTGTACATCTGAAGAAGCATGAATGTTGGTGGTCATTGCAATCTGGTCCAATAATAGTGATTTCTGAATTTGAACTTTATGTGAATGTCTTACCTGGCCGGCAACAGCTGAAAAATAACCATAAAGAGGATCTTGTTGCTGAAAGTCAGAAACACAGAAATGTAAGTCTGTGAGATCTCGTCGGATTATCATAAGGGAAATAGAAATACAATAAAATCTCATAATAATACACAAAATCTCTGTACGTTCATGTTTGCCTACTAACTCTTCCTACACAATCACAAGTTAAGCAACAAAATTTGAACCCACTTTGACATCATTTGAGACCCACCCTTGAAGGTTCCTATCTATATCACATTGTATGACATCATCGTGTTGCCTACCAAACACTTAGCAATGAGTTAAAATGTTTTTAGCCTAGAGGCAGCTGTGGCTCAGATGGAGCGGGTCGTCTACCAGTCAAAAGGTCAGTTGATCAATCCCTGCCTCCTCCAGTCCATGTGTTGAAGTATCCTGGGTGCAAGATACTGAAACCTTAATTGCCTCAATGCATCAGAATGTGTGTGTGGAATTGTTAGATAAAAATGGTTAGACATAGATAAAAATGCTGTATGAATGCGTGTCTGTCAACCAACAGATCAATCATCTAATCTCTTCAGCAGTAAAAAATGGCACACCTAGCTATGGGTCATAGGTTACCAGCATCCAGTTTCAGTACAGTTTAAGCGAGGATGCAAAATCAGTCATGACTACAGGCTGATTTTAAAGCTTAAAGTTATGACTGATTAGATCAGAGGGATATTTAAATGTAACCACAGAATTCATAAACCAAAACCTACTCGCTGATCATTTCACAATCCTGTTGACCACTTAAAAGACTTGAAATAATTCTGCTGATTTTCTCGTTTGTGTGGGCCTGCATTATAGGCCTCATGAAGAAGATATACTATCCTTCTTCTGCCCCAGTATTACTCAATAGACATAAACACTGTAACTTGAATAAGAGGATACAAGTTGCACAAGACTTCTGGGTACAAGCGCCACAAGATACAGTCGTAGGGTTTGAAGTCCAAATTTGTTATATATTCAGGATTCTACTGTAAGTCCACAATCAAACCAAAGCAAGCTAGGCTCAGCTGTATAACAGCTGTATAAATCCTTGAAGTCAATACACTTTTACAAAGTACACAAACTACTCTATAGTTTACCTTCACTTTTAACGTTTTTGACACTACTCGTTTTATTTGACAGTTTTAGTTGTGCTATGATTAATATTTTAGAAACAAAACTAATAATCAGGTCATAAATATGATATCCTGCGAGCTCATTTGTCCTATTTTATGCTTTTTAAAGAATATTGCGTGTTTTCAGCGTAAACACCTTAATTGTTTTACACTTTAAGTACCTTTCCGTTGGTAGTGTCAATAACTGTACTAACACCTGTCACTGCTTAGTACGTATAATACGCATACATGACCACCACTGTTTGGAGCTTCGTCCTGTTGTCGAAATTTACTTTGAACCACTTCTTTGAAATCAGATACATTTTCTTTATGTTTGCACGTCATTCCCAATAGAAAGTTAATTTCCGGACTGGTTGAAAAAAAAAGAAAAAGAGTCCATCCCGGGACGAAGGTCGGTGGACATATTATGGCTTTGAAGGAGATTTTATTATATTTTAATGGTTTCTCACCATTCCTGGAAACCCACCGGGGCCTGCGCCATACCCGGGAAAAGCCATCTTATTTCTGCTGCAAAACAAATAAACAAAAAAATGAATACATGAGCATTAAACCCAGAGGGCGTGTCCACCGATGCACACAGGAAAACGCCGAAAAACGCGAACTGAGGATATAAAGTCCTGTGAATTAGTACTGATGTGGAGCTAAATGAACTTACCTGCTATAACAGATGTGGACTCAGAGAAGAAAGTGAAAACTGTGTATCTTCGCAGACGGATGTCCCGTTTCCTCGGTGCAAGCCACCACATTAAGTTCTGATTGGCAGTGAGAGGACATGTGACCTCTGACCAATGGGATCGAGGAGCTCGTTGTAAAAAAAACCGCTGAAACTTCTCTGCAGTATATTACTGGGTTAAACACATAAATAATTTAAACAAATAGGATTGTTGATAATACATTATGTGTTACCAATTATCCAGATTTGCGGTATTTAACCACGCCCAATTTTACAGTATAATCTTAGCTAAAACGCTTTGACAATTAGGCCGAAGATGAGCTACAAGCCTGTATTATGTGCATGTGGTGTATTAATAAGCTAATACTGCACAATTAATGATACAAATGTAAGTGTGTCATCATCTTTGTGTTGTTCGTGGTTCTGTTTTTATTACTCTTAGTTTTCCATTTTCTTTGTGTTTTTTTAATATTGACTGCTGGGTTTTTGTTGTTTTTCTCAATTCTTGTTTTGTTGTGGTTTCCTTTCTGCAAGTGACTCTTGTGCTCGTTACTATGTGCATCTCTCTCTCTCTCTGTCTGGTTCATCGTGTTGTTTCTTTCTGTTTTATTTTGAAGTTTACATGCTCATGTGGTTTTCTGTTTTGTTGTTTTCCCACCCTCCTTTGGGAGGAAGCTTTTCTTATTTCTCTGTTTTGTCTCTTCTGTCCTCTGTTCTCGTGCCTGAGTAATAAAAAAAAACAGGAATGATCCTTTAATGTAAGGCATTACATCAGCGGCAGAGACAAACTGTCCAATCAGCTTGTTCCTCACGTGAGGCATACAGTCATTCCCTCTGCTCCCAACTCCAGTCCAGAGAAAACCCAACCAGAGGCTCCATCGCCTGTTTCACCTCTCTATCCGCACATAGCAGTGGCAGGTACTGAAGCTGGAGCTGGGATGCACAAACTGAATCATGACTGCTGGATTTGGTCACCCAGACCTCCTCTGTGTCTCCATCCACAGCACTCAGGGAGGCTTGTTTCAGTCACAGCGAGCCGCCAAGAAGAAAAGGAGGAGGATGGAGAAACAGGAGAACTTCCTGCTGTGTGTTGCTACATGACGGGTAGGTTTGACATGTGTGATTTTTTTGAAGCTAGAAAAATGGGAAATATAACAAAAGTAGGCAATAAAAATGGCATAAAAAGATCAACAAAACAAGTCCATAAGTCAGACATAACGTATGGTCAAAGATGTCAAACTGTTAAATGAGATAATATAGAACTTTACCTATTGAGAACAAATCTGCAGGGAATGTATGATCTAAAAAAAATAGAACAAAACAGAAAAAAATGAAAATTTGTGTGTAATGAGTTGCTCAAGAGGTAATTAAAAAAAAATATTCATGCTTTCCAACCCAGACTAATAAGAAGGGTCTCCTGCTCTGTTTAAATATATTAACTGGCAATAAATAAATACAAATAAAATGATACAAATAATAATAAAAATATACAAATCATCAGATAAGAAAGCAACAAGAGGAGAGCTAAACCAGCAAAGCAGGCACTCATTTTTTCTCCTTAGCTACCAAGTATATCAAAAGTGTATTACATTTGAATATTATCAATCAGAGTAGAGCCTAAATTAATAATTACTGAAAAGTGAGCTTGCCAAGACTTATAGCATAACTGTTTTCAACAGTTTTACACCTGAGCAAATGGTATAAATTACAAATCTTAACAAATCTGCCCCATTTAATTATGGTTCCTGTTTGTGAAACCCCATACTCCCTGCTATTTCTGCATCTTTGTTGTGCGTGTGTGTGTGTGTGCCAGTATATGCTGATGACTGCTGACCACGTTTTTAGTCCAAACCCAGCAGGTCTAATCAGTAGGTAGAGGAAACAGATGGTTCAGACATATGATTCAGCCATGACGTGTAACTCTGAGCCAACACCCTGCATTAAGCAGCCATGTGTTTTTTGGTTGTTGTTTAGTGTGATGTGCAGCTCTACCTGAGCCGCCCTGTGTCTCTCATATATCCTCAGGATGTGATGACGCTATCAGTCCGGCTGCTGATGCTCAGTGGTCCACCTACGAGCCTCTGGGTCACTCGGGGATTCCCTGCAGCACAACCCTGAGTCGGCATGATGCAGGTGCTCCTTTGCAGCAAACAACAGTGATTGAAGCTAAGCAAGGAGACGTAGTCCAGGATTTCATGAGTGATCAATGCTGGGAAGGTCCAGGGATGGAAACCCAGAGATGTGCATGTGTTTACAGGCAGAGGGAACTAGAAGGCTTGGGTCACTGCTCATCAGGATCTCCATTTATCTACTGTGGAGGTGAGCTCACACCAGATGTCTTTTATGTTCTTTTCCACTCACAGTGCTTTAATTTCTTTTTCCTCAAGAATGTGGGTATTCAATGGAAGACTGAATTAAAATAAAACAAAAAAATATGTATTTCGGGCTTTTTATTGCAAACAAAAACTTTAGTTGCTCTCCAAATAGTACTTGGCCTTCCCCTAAGTGAAAATGACTAAGACTCTAATGAAAATATTTATATAAGGGTTTCATTTGTTCAAATATAAATTAACATTTTTTTAAAATAATTCGATTACATATTATGGTCACTGCACAAAAGGCCTATTTTGACCAAGAGAAGTTCTGACTATGGAGTGAACATGACAGATTGTTTTTCCCCTACATTTATTTGACCAGTTTGGAGATGAAAACAAACTTGGACACCGCTCAGGAAGTTATATTGTTACATTCCCCAAAATGGGGATGGGGATGAAAGGAAAAGGCCACTGTGTCATTTTTTAATATGTCCATTTTTACAAAGTCATAAAGTAAAATAAATAAACTTTGCAGGATTTGGTTGCACTGGCAAAACCTACAGGTTTATAAATCAGTTCTGACTCTCTCATTTTTGAACACAATAAAGTGCACAATAAAGTGATCTAAATTATCATTAATGGATTGTTATAACTTGAGTCATGTGTGCCGAAGTGAAGATGAAGTTGGTTGCAGGCAAATCACAACTTTCTTGTATTTGATTCATGCAGTGAGGACGAACGTCATTATTGGAGTGGAGGTTGTGGAAGAGATTGCAGTTGAAGACACACTGGAAGTAATGTAAGTAATTCTGAATGATTATATCATGTATCAAAATCATTACAGCAATTCCAGTGATTGTTTCTATATTATTTCCAGAACCTAATAATTGTACACCTCATAACCTTTTTGTCTATGATATAATTACAGTGGAGTTTATACCAACAGATCACATGTGGTTGAAAAAGTTTGTTGGCTTTTTTTCCTTTTCAGAACAGAGGATATTTATGCTGATGATCTGCTGGATCCAGATGCATGCCAAGACAACCAGCCATACCCCACATGAAACTGGAGTGCCTGCAGTGATTCTCAGTTTCACTGTATGCTCTATAAATAAAACTTTATTCACAAACAGGTGACAATTTTTTTAAAAATGCAGTTATGTCTTAACAAGATGCTGGGCTGAAAAGCTTTCTTGGTGTTAATCCTACATATTTCTGAAAACTTGGGAATGAATGCCATTATTCTAAGATATTCTCTCATTTTCTGTCATGTGATGACAGTAAAAAATGCATTCAAAAAATCTCCTATACATGTTTATCTGGGTTAAAATCTAATGACTTTGAAGACTAACGTGACTGAAATAATCAACAGAGTGACACCTCACACCCTATGAATGAATGCACTGACCTAGAAAACTCTTCCCCATCAGGATAGAAATACCTTAGAAATACTTATATCAGAGGTTTAAGGAAGAGCACTTTGAACAACTTTGTATCGATGTGAAGTGAACCTTCCCAAGAGGCAAAATATTCTGCCCACTATTGAAACCCTCTGCGTCCCCACTGTAGGGTTTGGAGTTCAGAGTTCAACTTTAATTTGTCACAGTTATGTATTTATCAAATTTTTTTGTATTTTATATAATGAGACTCTTTTGTTTTATAAGTTTGTCTTTGATACAGCTGTATACAAATAAAACAAGTTACAACTAAGTTATGACTTGTGATATAATATAATATAATATAATATAATATTATATATAATATTATATTATATTATATTATATTATATTATATTATATTATATTATATTATATTATATTATATTATATTCCGGACTTCAACTACCAGCATGCATTGCCATTTTTCTCCCGTCACACCCCGAAATACGTCATCATTCCGGGCAAGATGTGGAAGTCGCCAGTACAGCCAGTACAGCGAAATCACCACAGACCTGTG
>VUQK01019898.1:0-11968 GCA_015106715.1 Bujurquina vittata
AGGACCGGGGATGGGAGCGGTTAGACAGCGGAGGATTATGCTGCCACTTTTTGGGGAAAAAAAAGGTCATTATGGGGGTTTGAAAATACGCTAAATTGGCAACACTGTGCCCAACTCCGCTGTCTGCACTAACCTCGCGAGAACTGCTATCCAGGCTACTGCAGGTGGCAGTTCTCGCGAGGCTACTGACAGAGTTCAGTTTGGAGCGGCAGGAATAATTTTTTTAAATTATTATATTAAAATACGGGAAATTTACGTGAAAATAATAAAACGTGAGGACGGCTGGACAGAGGGGTAAAATACGGGAGTTTCCCGGGCAAAACGGGAGACTTGACAGGTATGCATTTTAAATAACCTTAAATTTAAAAGCTGATAGTTAAATAAGTGTTATTTCATAATCATATGATTTATAATCCGATTAGTCGAATAATCGTTTCAATAGTCGATCACTAATCGACTATCAAAATAGTCGTTAGTTGCAGCCCTAGTATCAAGAGTTTAATAGGATGTTCACATTTAGTCACTCATTTGAAATCCTCTAAGCACACAAATTGGAAACAAGACAAAGAAAATGTTTAACATAGAGATGCATTACTCACCTCTGTCATGTTAATAGGTTAGTGTTTTGAGCACTGAAATAATCAAAGCAGGCCGTCCTCATTGCACAGCTGTACTTTGCTCTCATATTAACAAAGAACATTTTCTTCGTCTCTTTATTGTAGACAACTGGCCCTGAAAGCTCTCAACGAGCGTCTAAAACGTGACGACCAGTCTGCTTGGCCCAGCATGGACGACGAGGAAGATGAGGACGAGGACGAGGTCAGAACCGACACGCAGCCGCTCATACCAGGTGGGCGTGACCCCTCCTCTTCCACACCAAGAACATCTGGGGGAGCCATCAGTGCCTCCACCTCCTCATCCTCGATGTCACAGAGCAGTGGAGCGCCATCCTCAGGCGGAGTGCAGCACCCAGAGTCCAGCATTATCAGCTTTGAGGATGCACCTTCTAGATCATAGCAAACAGAATGCAAGTGTACAGATATGCACGCTCTGTTTGACGTCACTGGCAAGTATACTAGTGTGTTCAGAGTTCCTGACTAGTATACAAATGTATTCAGTGACAGTGATTATGCGTACACACAGACACACACACCTACATACACTTACACATCTTTGACCAGTGTATACAAACAACCGTGCACTCACAAACTCTTGTCAGCATCATCATGAAGCCCAAAAGACTGTACAGTGTTTTCAGTTCAGACATGATGGTTGTAAATGCTCAGTGTAGTTGGGCAGACTGAACACTAAAAATTCTTCTCTTGCTCCTGCATACAGAGTCACAAAAATTCTTTCTTTTCCAGACTTAATCCCAGCTTGCAGAGATCTGTTCACTGCTTCATGTGTCTTTTTTTTCACTTTCTAAATAAATAACGAAATGGGTGTATGATATTCTTTTTGTAAGTTTTTCGAAGCAGCCACATTCATTCTTTTATTTTCCGTTACGGGAAAACTCTCAGTGACAGAGGCTGGGTCTGAATTCTTCATTTTTGATGAAAGACTGTAGTGAGTTGGTTTGAGATGTGCTAATATATAGCTGTAATTCACATTAGCTTTGGGTTCACTGGTTTCAAATATGGAACCGGGTGTGCAAGAGAGGAATTATTAAAAGCATGTTACTCAGCACCAACTGCTGGACCACAGGAAAGAAGCTGCTGCAGGTCTCTCCTGCTGATGAACTCTGATCCTAAACTTCAAGATTTAAAGAAGAAATTCCAGACCAGGTTAATTTTCCACCTTATGTCTCTGGAACCACAGGCAGAAAAATGAACCAAATACACATTTTTTTTTTCTTCTTTTTTCTTTACTCCCTTAGTTGTCATACAGTGGACACAAAAAATCCCCCGATGGTCTATTTGATTGTTAAATGAAGTCAACAGTACAAATACTTTTTCATGGACGAACAGACATGTTGATGGTGTTACTCGCACGGATCTGTGGATAATTTTCTTGTTCTGTGAGCTGATTTTATTTCTTTCCTGATCCTGACCTGTTTACACTTCCACATTTAAGAATCTGATGTTATTGTCAAAATATGTGAGCAAAAGCTCTTCTGTTACCTGAGTGAATATGTTGAAGGGAAGAGGTTGCTGTCTGTGCTTCTGTTATTGTTTTGCATCATTAAAAGGTTGGAAAAAGTGAAAGAAAAGATTAGAGAATAGTCTTATTGGGTATTTACAGAATGTGCAGGTTTTTCTTATTTTTTCTTTTTTTTTTAATATTGCATTGATTTATGGGTTACAGATTTGGATTTTTATAATTGTTTGTTAACTGATGTCAGGCTCTGACCCGTGAAGATAAATACTCCATAAACAGAAGGCTGATGCACTGATCAGTAGTCAGTGTAGCACACGCCTCCCAGTCACATCCTTTGGACTTGGAACGTTATGTCTAAAATTATCGTGCCATGCAAGGCTCGTGGTGAATAATTTTCTAGGGTGGTTGATGGACAGTTAAATTGTTTCATCCAGATAAACAAACTTAATTCAGACCTAGAGGTCATTGGTTCATTTATTCTGGTGCCAGTCATTGCTGTAGATGTTGCATGCTATTGTGGAAACAATCAAATCGTTGAATTGCCAATTTCCTACCTGTCCATTTTGATTAAGCCATTTGAAACCAATAAATTATTTTGCAATGATTACAAACTGGAACAATACTTATGGACTTGCAATCACAAGGTTGCAACTTCAGCAAGAAATTCCAACTAGCTGAGAGAGTGAACCATTCGCTTTATCACTTTACATACTTGTTAGAAGTGCAAAAGTCCCTAAGGTCTTATTGACAGCCTTTGTGCATGACTTGAACTTAACAGTCATGCACTAATATACATAATTAGGCTCTTTAATTTTTAATAAATGGCAAAAAATAGCTTGTTGTTTGCAGACAATGGCCCCAGGTGATAAATTGAAAAGGTTGGGAGTTTTTGTTTTGTTTTTTTACCTAATGGATTGAAATGTGTTCTGGGACGTGATAAGCCATATTTGAGTGGTGAAATCCTGTGTTCTCTCCTGTTTTTCCTTGTTTTATCTGCCCGTTTCACTGTACTCCTATTTTGGCAAGCACGTATTTACACTGGGTGATTTGGGCCTCCTTAAAATATGAATGCTCCTATTTACAAGATTGAATGGACACAGGAACTCATCTTCGGAGTGGAGCGGGTGAAGCTGCAGTCAGACGTCTGATACCTCACACTGCACCCTGCTATCAAACACAGTAGCAACGGATCAAAACGGTCGAAGCAACTTTGTATATAATTGCATACGATTACAGTGCAATTTAGTTTTATGGCATCATTTTCATACCTTTTACAAGCAAGTTAGTCCGCAAATAGTCAAATAGCAGTCAAATCGTACGTGCTTAGCTTAGCCAGCTGCCCAGCTCAGCTTGCATCACAAAATCAGCAATGCAGCAAAACATGCTAATGCGGTTGCCTGCAGATAACTGTGAAGTTATGTGATGTGGTGAATTCGTGCCATTTTTAGTAGTGTAAAGGCCTTGGAGCATTGTAGCTGGCAGTCTGAGGTTTCAGACTGAGTCTCATCAATCTGACAGTCAGCCAAACCTCACAGCCATTCCTGTTTCCCAAGGTTTTTTTAATTGATTTTAATTTCCACTTTTTTCTGAACTTAAATGTAATCAAAGAGAAGAAGGGGAATGCCACCGCTGTCTGTGTGACTAATACCTGTGTACAAGTGGGTTAAACTAGAACAGTGATGTCAGTGCTGTCAACGAGCAGTGGCCTCAGCTTAGAGTATCTCAACCCTTTGAGACACTACAGAAATGCTAGCATTGCACTTTGACTACATACATTTGATTCAGGCCAGTCCAATAATCTTAATTTTTCTTCTCTTAATTTTTCAGTACAAGAGTATTTGTACAGATACTGGTGCCGGGATGAAGAGAGTAGTAATGTCACTTAAAATATAATCACTAGATATGGCTGGTTTATCACTTATAAGCTACATTCAAGGATTTGGGGGGTGCTGCATGTATAAGGCTGTCAAATCTTTTAGGTGCTTTGTGAGGCGACATATTCCTTTTAAAAAAGTAATTGTTTTGGGAAACACCAGACTTTATGACTTCTGGATAAAAACTGTTTTCTCTCCCTAAGAAAGATGAGACTGCTGTGTTCATTCTTTACACTTGATAACTCACAAGGTTTTTTTTTCTTGCTTTTTACTACTTTGAGTTTCCTTCTCTGTCTCTACTTTTGCTCCAGCAGCTCTTATTCACACTAAGGACATCTTTCCTTCTCTGTGCTGTGGCAGTCACACAGACTTCTGTTGGTTTTCAAATATATTTCTTTATCTCTGTATGAAATAAAAGGCGATTGTATGAAATTTTAGTGCATGTTGTGTTACGGTTGTCGTATTTGGGACCCTACTGTGGATCTTTGATCCAGGAGTTTCTTGGCTCAGTGAACAGTCATGAACAATTTTTTTTTAGTTTTCTGTGCAGTCTTGTAAAAGATTGAGTACTCAGTAGCACCTTTAGTAGAAATAACTTGATGTAATAATTTTCTGTGTGATTATCAGTCTATTACATCATCGTGGAGGACTTTTAACTCTTTTACAGTGTTGCTTCAGTGTGAATACACAGCACTCTTAAGGTCTCAATACAGCACTTCAATGAGGTTGAGGTCTGGAGTTTGATCGGGTCATTGCAGCACCTTGATTATTTTTTCTTTTTCAGCCATTCTGTGCTGCTGTGCTTGGGATCATTTCCCTGCTTCATGACCCAGTTCAGACCATGCTGTAGGACAGGCAACCTCTTATTTGACTAGAATAGAGACTGAGTGGATGTCCCAGAATGCTTTCCCACAAGTGAATAATCTTTCTCACTGCAAAATGATGAACTCATAACCCTTCCCAGACTGATGGACAGCAACATTGCTTCATTAAGATCAATGCCGATCTCTCTCTCCTCCATGACAGTGTGTTAACACACACCTGACCAGCAAACTACCTAAACTTCTGATTTTAGAGAAGTTTTCACACTTGCTGATAACCATGTGTGTTTGTTAATCAATTGGCATGAACCAGTGTCTCGCACCACAGCATGAGCTAATTCCCCTCCCACATATTTTACATGATTTGGCCCCCTTCCTCTTAATTTGCTTCATTTACCTAACACGGCCGCCAGGTGGGGTAGTAAGCACAGACTACTTCCTGCAGCTAGGCTCTGCAAGTTTATGGAATTATAACTTAAGGATTTAAGTAGGGTTCAATCAACTATTAATATATTTTTTTGCGTGTGGAGCATAACCCCATAATTTATTTTATACCGAACCAGTACAGTGATAGTTATTTGCCGCTTATTGAGCTAAAAGCTCAAATTAGCTGGAACCGAAGCCCATGCAAAAACACCAGTTACTGTTCAGGTGTATAAAAAATTAGTCATTTTAGACACCGTGTAGGGGTGTAAGAGATTATTTTAGAATACCTGTAATTGGAAACCCTTGTAAAACTCATTTTAGTTGGCTAGAAACATTATGCGCTATTACAAATATTACACATGTGAAAATGGACGTGTTTATGGCTCCACATAACACCCCGACAGTACAAACTTCCACAAGTGCTCACACCAAGTCGTGCCCGCGCAGGTGTGGCTCTCAGGCTCGTGCCCGCCACCCCTCCCCCTCAGCTAGAAACTACAACCCTTGGCGGCTCGCTCCCGTCAACTAATTCATTGTATCAGATTTGGACGAGAGGAAGCAGAGAGCGAGCGAGCGAGCGAGCCGGCTGGTCGGAAAAGCACCGTTGCTCGGAGAAAACACTGAAAATTCCTACTGCCAGGCACATAAACTGAAGGTAAATAACTTTCTGGGATTTCCGATTATCACGAAGTGTTACTTCTTTTCGTTCTGTTCAGTTTAAAACTGAGGAGAATTGTTTAAGCTGCTGGAGGAGGTGGAGGCTGGGGAGAGGGAGATCTGGGTTTCTCTGCTAAGGCTGCTGCTGCCCCCTCGACTCGGCCCCGGATAAGCGGAAGAAAATGGACGGGCGGATGGTTGGATGGGTGGAAAGTTGCCCGGAGCTTAGCGAGGCCGTGCTAGCAAAGCTAAAAGCTATCGAGGTTAGCTTATAGTAGCTAAGTTAGCTTTTCCTCCGAGTCGACCTCTAGTTAAGTGTCTCTTCCGCAGTTGTCGTACAGTTGTGCTGAAGAAAAAACTAGTGTGCGATTATCGTATAAAAGTCTTTTGATGCCCTCCCCCCTCCAAAAAAAACATAGCCAGGCTGTACTCGGTAGTGTTAACAAACTGTACAAACTTAGCAAGGCAAAAAAAAAAAAAAATTAAAAAAAGGAAAGGAAAAACGGAACCGCAAAGACTGGCCTAGATTGGCGAGTCTTAACCAAACAATGAGGCGCTTTTCCTGACTTGCCACGGCTGATCAGGCGGCTCCCCAGCGCCTCTGCTTGCTGTTCTGTTAGTGTAGCTGTTAGGTGGGTTGTAATTGTCCTGTAACGCGTCAAACATTACAAAAAGAATTTTAACCCTAAAATCCGCATTTCTCGTCGTTTTGTGCGCTTTTAGAAGGTGTCAGCGATACTTGGGCGCACTATTTCTACTTATTAGGTTATTCTAAGTGTTTTCTAATGAGACGTTTTGGTGTGAGCAGGTTTTTGCCTCAGATGAATTGTACGTGTGTTGCGTGTATGTATATGTGTGTGTAGTTTTGGATGTGGGCCACACACCCATTCTTCCACTGCGGACACACTAGCCATCTGTTGCCTCTGTGATGACGCCATCTTTCTGGTGACCCACCCAGTGGCTAGCTGTGTCTTAAAAATGTTTGGTTTAACACTGGGAGTTCTCACAAGCGATACACAACTTTTTCTGTATCTTGAGGGAAACCATATAAAAGAGAAGTCAGTTTTCAAACCTGCCACACGGGTGTTGCTTGACGATACGAAAATGATCATCGTCATTTTTATGTGTTGTGGCGGTTGATGTGACAGGATCTCGGGTGTGACTTTGTGTGTTCTCACAATTGAAGTCAAAACTAGAGATGTAATGCAGTGTTGGGGAAATGGCAGCAGTGTAAGTAATTGCCAAGTTGACAGAAGTATTTCCTGCCCCCCCACTTTTTTTCTTTTTGACTAATAATGAGAAACGGTTAATGCAGTGTAAGAACCACTAGCTAAAATCTCAAAGCGCGGCATAAACCTTTGACATCCACATCTAGGTTTAAAAGGGGTGGTTTTAGTGTAGTAATAAGAAAATTAAATGTTGACATTATTCCTTCAAGTGTCGAATATCCTCCCATCACTGTCTTTGTGCCACCTAATACTCGCATGAGCAAGATTTTATTGCAGGACTTGCACACTGTTGCCCTTGAAGCTGTTAACTAAATTCATATTCCCTCCACTGTAATAGAGGAAGATGATGACCACTGAACAGTATCCAATTTAGATAAATGGCCAGTTAATAGGCTGTCAAAATAATCTCATACTAATTAAGACTGCTTATCCATACCGTTTGTTTGTGTGTGTGTGTGTGTGTGTGTATGTATATATGTATATATATATATATATATATATATGCATGCTGATATATATATATATATATATATATCTCAGTATGCACATGATGACAAAGACAAGTTCAAAGTTGAGGAGGATGATGACTATGGCTGTAATTTGTCTGCTGGTTGGTGGTTATTCTGTAGGCTTATTATGCACAATAGATATACAAGTTCTTGTTTTCTCCATGGATGTGTATCAAAGAAGCTCTGTTGTTGTTGTCGTTTTAATTCAAATCATTAGCATAAACATTTTAAAATGATAGTGTATATTAAATGTTAAACAGCGTTTTTATTGGCCCTGTTTATCTGAAGATCAGCTGGTCTCATATGCTTAATGCTGCCCTTAACTTAAGCAGATAAAGCTCATGATAAACGGAGTCGCAGAACAGAAATGTGTATAGTCAAATTGTTAACAAGAATCAGTTGATTGAGGCTTTAATGCTTTTTTTAATGGGTCATTGCTGAAGGTGCCTTAAGTTGGCAGCATCATTCAATACGGTCTAGATATCAAGGACTTAAATAATTATCAGAATGTAATATAGGAACCTAAATTTTAAACACCTTGACTGTATTAATGAGACCCACAACATTGTTTCCTTTAATCTAAAATTGTGTATCGTTCACATTCTACACTATACTGTAAACACGTTTCCTATTTATGAAACTTCAAAAGGACATCACAAATGTACATATTTTAAAAATACATTCTAAAATTAAGACCCAAAATTGGAACGTAAGCACCCACAATGTGTCATAGTGGTTTTATCTTACTGCTTTAGTTGGTAGTGCTCTCAGTTAAAGTATGCTAGTGTGGTAAAGTTCATTCAGGTATCAAGTGAACTGAAAATACAAAAGAAAAATGAGGTTTATTTTGGTCCTGATCAAGGAGTGTGGTAAAATATTTATTTCCTTTTTAAAATAACAGGGAATCTAAACTGTGCCTGAAAATTAAGGTATGAAGTGCACCGTGGCCGTAAAGAAATGCTACAAGCTTAAACTAAATGAATTATCAGTCTGATCACATAAAGGGCAAAACTGAAACTCTGGATGACACATCTGCACTGTTTGCACTGACAGCACATCAGTTTGATATTTGCAGATGGCTGGCTAGCCACCTTTAGCAAACCAGCAGGGACAGACTGGAGTCCACACAATGTTGAGTCAAGTTCAGCAACATTGTACTTGGTAGCCTGAGATAACATCTAGTCAACAAACATGGCTTAGACAAGTGTGAAGTCGCTCTCTTTAAGTCCATCCTTCACATGGATGCAGTTGATTAGCAAAGACTGCAACTTTACAGTTTACAGGACTGTCTTGACCAGAGCCAGCTAAGATTACAAGTCAGATCATAACACGCCAGTCATTTCATACATCATGCACTTCTAATTATACTGCTTACAGCAGGTAACTGCTGCTTACATAGAACATTAAATATGGATTATGTTAAGAAAAAATCTCTGAAATGCAAACATTTCTTTTTTTGAACGCAACCCTGGTCACCAGCCTAGTCATTTCATTAGCTGAAGACATATGACACGTTCCCAAGCTTGTACATGCTTTAGCAGACTGAGCACCAACCAATTTCAAGAGCAATTATTTTTTATACTGAATTTTTACATTATGGGATGTGCTGTGCACATTGATAATATTTTCCATTCACTGAATTAATATAAATTATTGCAGCCCGCACAAATGCATGTTTGGTCACAGAAGAGAAGCATGTGCCAAGTATCTGTCAGAGAGTGAAATATTTATAAGCTGGCAGTTAGTTAACCAGCCTTAAGTAGGGGTAATTTTCCACTGTGGTGAATGAATGCATGGTATTTTCTAAAAGTTTTTTTTTTCTTTTAAAGACAGGATGATGAATCATTAGATACACTAATGTTTAAGGCTTTGTCATACAAAGTAACAATGCTTACAGGATAGAGTTTCATTTAGGACTTGGGTGACGTGTGAAAACATGAAATAGTTTTGTTTCGTTTGAAAGTGGTTGTGTGTCTACGCATGAGTGGGTTTGACAAGCAGCCAAAAATACTGACAGATTTGAGTTTGACAGCTTACATGAGTTAACCAGTTGCCTACTTAAAAATTTTTGAAGGTGGAGACTTGAGTGAGTGAAAATTGTGGGACGCAGACTCTGAAAATCAGTTCTGAATTTATTGATTGATTGATTCAATGCCGGCTCAGTGTGCAGAAGGTATTAACCATTTATTTTGACACCAGTGACAAAATTAACAGGCTGTCATTGGTTCCTCTCTGTGTGTACTCTCTGTAATTTGATCCTGTTTGTTATCAACATCTCTCTCTCATTTGAGCCAATCTAATAGTCTCTTGCTGACTAACCTGCTGATGGGGTGGGGATTTGCATGTGTAGTATAGTCCTTGTTATCTACAGGATTGTGATTGACAAGTGGAATAACATCTTACCTTTACAGCTTGCATAACCAGCTATGTTTTGCTGAAACTACTTTATTACTGCGATGGGTATGTCCAAGCACGTGCCAATCAAGAGCTGTTTTAAACGGACATGGTCCACATATTGTTACATCACTTCTATTCAAATTTAGCATGCCTATGAAATGTGGGCTAAATTTTAAAAGCAAAGATAATGTGTGGAAATGGTAGAAAGTGGCAATTATACCTTTTGTTTGTTGGAAACATGTTGGTGAGGCTTTTGATTTATTTTGTTAGTTTTTCACTGGAGTACATCTGGTTTTTAGAAAATCAATGATTAAGCAATGATTATGCTGACAAGCACATGGACAGCTGGAGACACCAAGGACAAGTAGTCATTAGAAGTCCACTTGAAAGGTGCATGTGTAGTTACATTGTAATCTCCAGACGGGTCCATGTGCATTCAAAATTAGCATTTATGTGAAAACCTGCAGAGGCTCTTAGTCAGCGTCTGATGACAGAATTTACGTCATTCGGATCCTAGCATCCTCACAGGTATGGAAACAATAACATGATAACTTTTGGCTTTCTTGTATTTGGCATTATTGTGTGGAAAAGTAATAGTTCAAAATAAGACTGGAGTACTGCATTCAAATAATGTAGACTGTTATGCAGCTTTGCACTTTTAACTAGAAAATTGTGTGGATTTGTCCGTTATTATAGGCCTACTATCTCCTCAACAACTTGTATCCAAATATTTTGTGTGTGTTGAACATATGACTGGAGGTGGGGTGGTGGGGTGCCCTCTTGGTACCGACTGAATTTACTGAACAACCGCTTGCTAATACTAATGGCCACGGCACTTACGAAGTGTAACAATAGCGATCTGTTCTGGTGGCTAACTGCTTGAGTGACTGCACCTCAACAAGGCACATCGCCAGGTGATCAACCGCTGGCTAGAACCCTGCCCTAAGAAATGTTATATAGTTGCTTTTTGTTTGTTCTGTACTAGGTCACACTTTCTTGTATTTAAAGCCGGTTTTATTTACAGTTTCAGTAAATACAATTATAGTTTCACTGCAAAGACTGTTGTTAGTTATCAAGTATGCTAAGTGCTCTCAGTGACTTGGGCATAGACACATAATCAGCATTTGTCAAAAGCAGGCCATATACTCATTTTACCTAGTGGTCAAATTGACTGTATGCACACCTCTAGGCTACAGCTGCCCCAATTCTTGTCTTTTCCTTTTATCCTCAAGTGATGGTGGGGGAGGTCTGATTTTTGGACACTGATGTCCTACTTAGACAGTTCATCTACCATTTATAGGATGCTCACAGTCCTTTTAGAATCGGTAACCTGCGGGACTAAGATTTGGAAGAAAGAGGGAAAATATCATATATTCATCCCCTGTCCTGTTTCATCATTCCTGTGAAAAGGGGCTAACTGAGCAGAGCAGGGGGCATACTGGTGAAGTAAAAGTAATGTTGCCTAAGATAAAGAAAACTGAGTGCGCAATAGAAGCCAGCCCTGGCCAAAGCATTAACAGCTCTGCTATAGCTGCCCTGCCCAGCAAGCAAATTTTAAAACCGTGAGACAGAAGAACACTGTAGGCACCAAGTGACAGGGACTTTAGCATGTGTGAATTTAACTGGTTCACTGATGGATGTCTTCTGTGGAAAAAATCTTAGTAGTAAAAGAGATCCCTGTGCCCAGATGTGCTGTGCTTTAGGGAAAAGCTCTTTTCATCTGAAATTTACTGAATATTTTGCCAAAGAATATGGAAGCAGCATGTATCTGAAAATTCCAGTTACATACAAACTACTGTATGGATGAAAAGATAATATTAAAAAATTTGGGGCTGAATTAAACTGTGGTGCCTCAATGAAACACTGGTACCTCTCCAGAACTGCTACAGATCAACACCACATCTTTTGCTGATGGATTGAAAGATAGCAGGGGAGGTGTCAAGCAGTTTGCTCTCTAC
>VUQK01019898.1:12493-24552 GCA_015106715.1 Bujurquina vittata
GTTTTTGTTTGTGTGTGGGGACAACACTAGCTTCTTTTTTTTTTTTTTCTTCCATTTTCAAATGAGGAAAATGTATGAAGAGAAGTCACCTTCTCTCTTCCTGTTTTGTGTTTTTGATCCTTATTTTGGTTAAAATATGACCAGGGTATTTTCAGTGGTTCAAACAGCAGTGCAAATTAAATAATTCTAAAGTCTGGGTCCAGTTCAGCAGAAAATCCAAAACACTGGCACACAGTTCCTGTCTTTGTGACGTTCAGCTGAATGCCATTTCCCAATATGGACTGGACCAAGTTGCTGCAAACCAGTGACACAAGACTGCTTGTCTCTCATTTGTACTAACTTCCTTTAACTCGGTTGGGCAAGTTCATCTCACACCCACACCAATGCGCTTGTCGGGTCATTTACAGTAATAAATTACTGGAACCTTGACTCAGTTGTATTTCCTAGTAGCTCACGTCTTTTTGCGCTGTGGAATGCATTTGTGTTGGTGCTTTTGTGATGTTGTGTATGGGTAGGGCAGAAACCTGCAGTACAATTACAAGTGTTACAGTGTTAATGATACACTTCTTATACTTATATGTTGGCATACTGCACATGAGCACATATATGCACGAGACAATGGATTATCGAGGAGAGTGGCTTAAAGGCAGTTTTGTTTGTGTTTTTAAAAACATGTTTTACATTGAAAATGTGGAAGATGTAGCTGACTTTGTCTTTAACTATATGTAGTACAGCAGGAAGTTTCAAGTTTTCCTTTATACGCAATTTCCTCAGCCATTTTGTTTAACAAAGCCTCAAGTATAAAATGATTCCTGCTCCCGTCTGGCCATTTTTGCAATAATAAATTATACCTTAAGGTTTTCAAACTATCATTTTTATCATTATTCACAAATGATACCAGCACATATCTGTCTTTGAAATCATATTTTCCAGATTTCATTAATCATCTCATAACTTTCAGGGGGCTCTAACACTCAGAGCTGCTTTCCAGCTATGTGGTTAAAGGTGTGAGGTGTAGTGTTGCATGGTGCAGGTGCATTATGCATGCAGTACCCTGCTATGCGACATAAATGTCACTGTCAACTTTGACATTTTCTTTTGTCCTCGTGTTGAAAATGGACAGCCAGACAATACCTTAAAGACACAAATTTTATTTTTGTACAGGATAGTTGTAATTCTAGTGGTTACTATTGGTGGCTTTATGCACTCATATGCTTTGCTGTAATGCAGTGCTTTAACTGTGGCTCCCTGATTATAAAATGTTCCTCTGTCTTCCACCAGGGATGGCGGCCATCCGTAAGAAGTTGGTAATAGTGGGGGATGGAGCATGCGGGAAGACTTGCCTGCTAATTGTCTTCAGCAAGGATCAGTTCCCTGAAGTCTACGTTCCCACTGTGTTTGAGAACTACGTTGCTGACATAGAGGTGGACAGCAAACAGGTGAGACACCTGCAGGGATTGGCACTACTACTACGCCAGTTACTGATACTTAATGTCATGTAAGAGCGGTGCCATGTGGTGGATGGACTAATCATCTTTAGACCTGCTGACCAATCTAATTAAAATTTAAAAAGAGTTTTAATCTGAAGAAAGAAATTGTATTTAAGGACTCTTGCCTGAATTTATTTATAAATAAATAATAAATGTTTTACTAAGGCAGTTGACATAATCTTCTTGGGTCTTCTAAATGTCACAGCACATCGTTCCCTTCTTTAGCGTCTGCACTGGTTTTTGTGCTGTTAGTGGGACTCATTTTATTTCCTGGGTGCTTAATCATGCTCAGCGCTTTAATTCCACCTTCAGGGCCAAGTGAGCAAGCGTTGATAAAACTGTACTGTTCCATTTTTCACATCTTCCTTCACACAACAGCAGTCATCTGCTAAGTCTGGTTTCTTTTTCAGCTTAGTCACCGTGTTTTACTGAGTGTCTGTAGCTCGTTGTTTGCGCTAAGTGAGGTTTATATAAAATACAGTAGGACGCTCTGTTCAGGAGTTGCGTCGATTTGATTATGTAGCTCTCTGCATATATTGTATGTGGGTGGAGGTAGTCCTTCCCAGATAACTGCGGCAGCAGGCATCACTCATCAGTCACAAACTCATGAGTCCTGACCTCTTTATGGGTTAATAGGATTCTGGGACGTGAAGTCTTTATTGGCTGGTTGATTTCTAACCTCCTGTGCTGCGGCAGAAGATTCAAGCTACTTGAAGTGTGACATTTTCCCAAATGTCTTATTTTATGGTTTGGCTTTGCAGTCTGCATAGAGAGGATTTTATGTCACAGTCATGCTTTGTATCATCTCAGGTTAAATGGCATGTGCTTGAGTATTTTTCAGGAATGAACAAAGGCACCATTAATGTGAGAATTTTGTTGCCCCCCCCCTCCCAAATTCTCACATGTATTAAATGAACCAAATTGTTGCAGTAAGATAAACAAACACTAATATTGCCTTTTGAAGATAATAAATGTTCTCATGTCCTGGCTAATTCATGTATTTGTTGAGTGCATTTAATATTGTGTATTTATGAGGTTGAGGGTAGAATATTTGAACTGTCTGATGGCAACAGCTGAAAGAAAAGAACAAACTCTCTTGGCATTTCCGGACTGTAAAGGGCACATATCACTCTCAGATCTTTTTTTACATCATATTTTCTGATGAAGTAATACTTGCTGATTTAAAGTTGCCAAAAAAGCATTTTCTATCAGGACTGTGCTGCTGGTCTCACATATCTTATTTGCTGGCGTCAGTATAAAAGTAATTCATATCAAGATGGAAATAGTTGGTTTTTTTTTCCTCCTATTATTCCTTGTTCTCCTTTGCTCACATCTGCTCCTTTTTTCTTCTCTTCACTTAATGTCTGTGTGTCAGGTGGAGTTGGCTCTTTGGGACACAGCGGGTCAAGAGGACTATGACAGACTGAGACCTCTCTCCTATCCAGACACTGACGTCATCCTCATGTGTTTCTCCATAGACAGCCCTGACAGCTTGGGTGTGTATAAACCGAACACACGCACACTTGCATACATTCATGACATTAAGAAACCCCCAAATGTGTCTTCTCTGTGTTGGCCACATTTCTGATTTCATTAAGTAATTTCTGGTGTGTTTTGATTGTGTGCTTTGCAGAAGAACTGCTTGTGTGTGTGTGTGTGTGTGTGTGTGTGTGTGTGTGTGTGTGTGTGTGTGTGTGTGTGTGTGAGTGAGAGAGCGAGTAACAAGTCATTTGTCATACAGTGGCACCCACTCCTGCTGTTAAACATAAAGTCCTATCTTTTTTCGTCATAATGATTATTAACAGCACTTTCATGAGCACATAGAAATGGCTGTACATAAAATAAAGTGATAAAAGCAGCAGAAAATGAAACTGCCAAGCATTAATTAAACAAGATTCAATGAGACGACATTTATAGTTGTAATAAAACAGTCTTATTACATTAAAGATTGTCACTTATCTTCAAAGCAGCATTTTTGCTGACCAAGTAAGGCTACATTTGATACTCAGCAGAAATAAAGCAGATCTCTTTGTTCTTTTCAGAAGCAGAATTTCATTATATCTGCAGTAGCTCAAATTTTAAAGTGCCTTTTAAATGTTAGACAAATCAGAGCACTGTCATCCTCTGATCTTACGCTGGTAACAGATTTAAATGTAAGTGCAGCTGCTGTGACTTCAAATTGGGGCTTTTCCTGTGAATAAATGGGATTATATAGTCAGCAGAGGGCTACGTAAAGTGAACAGAGAGCTACGTAAAGATAAACCAGTCCACTGTCACGGGGTAGAAATGGATTCAGTTAAGTAGACATCACTGGAAAATGTGCAAATACTACTTTAATAGTTTTTCTTTTGTTCAGTTGTAGTGGTCTGTCAATGCGCAAAGGTCTTTCTTACAGCTGGAAGAAGGGGGGAAAAAAGCCACGATGATTATAATAAGCTGACAATCATAATACTTAAATAATTAAATGATTTCCACCTATTTATTTCATTTCTCCCTTTTTTGGTCTTTGTCCAATACAGAAAACATTCCAGAGAAGTGGACCCCAGAGGTCAAACACTTCTGTCCAAATGTTCCCATCATTCTGGTAGGAAACAAGAAAGATCTGCGTAATGACGAGCACACACGCAGAGAGCTGGCCAAGATGAAGCAGGTACCTGACTTTATTAGGTTTTTCTTTTCTCACCTAAATGGGAGTGAATTTTGTGTGTTATGCTAATTTGTAGTTCTTGTACTAATGGTGTCATATTGCTGTCAGTCACTGCAACAAATCTTGCAGCTTGCGTGTTCATAAATGTAATTCTAATTTGTTGTCCTCGCCTAATAGGAGCCAGTGAAGTCAGAAGAGGGCCGAGACATGGCCGGACGAATTGCAGCGTTCGGCTACATGGAATGCTCTGCTAAGACCAAGGACGGCGTGCGGGAGGTGTTTGAGATGGCCACCAGGGCAGCGCTGCAGGCCCGCCGTGGAAAGAAGAGCAATAAATGTGTGCTACTGTAAAATGGCCGCCATTCTTGGACTGTTTTCCACCCTGGGTTACTATACCCAGGGATAGGGCTTGGGAGGGACAGTGGGATTACAAGATGGGAGAGGGAGGGAGGGGAAGACGAGTGCAGTAAATGACTACCGCTGTAATCTGGCTGTTTGTTGGACTGAATTTACCCTGGGTCTTGGGTTTGGAAAGCTTTGGAGGAGAGGTACAGGTGCATAGATGAAGGGGGGAAGGAGGGACATAGTAAACGACTACCGCTGTAAACCATTGGGCTCTTTACCTGTGGGTTTACCATCTGGGTGGGAAATTGACACCAGCGACCAGCCAAACGCTGGTACAGTTACTTTTCAACAAGCCACTTACACTGATAAAGATCTTTAGGAGTCCTTTGTAAAAATCTAGCTGACTGGTAACACTGATAAAGTTGCTCATGAATTACAGGGAGCTGGGACAACAGTTTCCTGAGTGGATGACCTGACAGATGGAAGGGGGAAATGGACAGCACAGTAAATGAGTACCACTGTAAAAGGCCACCAGTGGACTTCATGCCTGGATTTAAGACAAAGATTGTGTGAAGTTTGGAAGATGAAGGGATGGGACGTAGGAAGTTCTGAAGTGGCCATAATGCGACAGGAAATCCAGGGCATCACTTCCTAGTTTTGCACTTTTGCCTTACTTGTTATATGCTGTAGATCATTTAAAACAGCCCTCTAAAGGAGACGGATCACCAGTGTTGTGTTCCTCAAAATGGTGCTTGAAACAAATTTGAGGTATATTAGCTATCAGTTCAATCCAACAGAAGAAAACCGTTTAATTCACAGGATTAAACTAGTAGTCACGTGCTGTCGGGTGGGCTGTATTATCAGAGGCGTGGAGCATGCTCACGTGCCATTTAGTCTGTCAATCCTCTGTTTTTAGGCTCATTAACACACACGTTGAGCCTCTGTTATTCTGTTGCAGTCATCTAGCATTAATTGCTTTTTTTTTTTGAACTGCTTGTTTTTAAATGAAATTTGAAATGTATCTCATCACAATCTGTTCTTGCTTCGGATCATCTTAGCAGTGTTGTAGAAAACACTGTAAAGTTTAAGTTAGTTGCAGATGAGCAGCCGTGTGGCTTTGGTGGTCAGGCCAGATGAGTTGAACATGCTGGAGTCTCAACTGCAGCTGCTTTCTCTATCAGCTCACATCTGAGGGTTAACATTTAAGTTCTTCAGCCTCAATCAGTGGAAGTGGCAGGTTAATCGTGGTCCCCACTGGATGACAAAGGTAGCTTCCTCCGTTGCGTAGTACCACCTGAGCAAACTGCCATGGCTCTTCTCCCATCCCTTCCTGTTCCACAGCTGAACGCTGGTGCTCCTCATCCTCTCGTTTTAGACCAGGACAAAGAACAAGGAGAGGGGAGTAATGTTTACATGCACACCACGGATCTCCTTATTTGGGATGAATGACTTTGAATATTGTGTGTGTATTGTGTGTAGACATGTAGAAAGGTCAACTGTCCAGTAAGCAGAACAAGTTCATTTTTGAGGAGAAAAATGGGTGATCTCCCATGGTATCAATTATTACATGTCTGCTTTTTACTGGTTACTCGTTGGTATCTGATATCTGCTTTAACAGCTAAAGAGAGAAACTTAAAACGGTGATGTGACCTTTTTATCCAGAACACAGTGCATAGAAATGCCAGAATTGTCAGGTTGGTCAGTAAAATGTTTTTGTTTGTTTTTTTTTTGGTGTAGTAAAATGCAGGTGAGCCACATCATTAAAGCGGAGCAAGAATTAACGACCTGCTCCTAATATGGGTGTGTTTTACATGTTTTTTTTTTAAAAGAAAAAAACAAAACGACGTGTAAGCATGGCCAGTCAAATTGAGGATTAGTTATCCACCGGCCTTTCCTGACTTTTTTGTGCATAAACTGGCAGATTCTGGCTCTCTTCTGACAGTGCTGTGCCCTCCTGTTCTTCTTCCTGGTCTACAGGGAGGAGCCTGTTCCAGAAACCAGTCTTGTGGTGTTGTTTTTATACTTTATTTCCAACTTCTTTAAAAAAGAAAAGTCACAAACATGTTGTCTATCAGTATTTAAAAATAAGAGGTGGAAGAATAGGGAATACTTACATGTTGCTTTAGTTTGTTTTGTTTTTTTCCCCCTTCACTTTACCTGAATCTTTCTGATGATTTACAGTTGGTCGCAATGACGAGTCAATCATCCTGCCAAATGCTGTTATTGGGCAGTCAGGAGAAAGGCTGGCCTCTCGGCTGCCCGTCTAGAGCATCGCTAGGACCGTTTAGTGCTGGCTTTATTTTTTTCTGTTTGTTTGTTTTGAACACACTCTTGGTTGCAAAGACAAAAGGAAAGCAAACTTTAGACTCATGTACAAATCATTTTTATTTCTAGTTTTTATTGTATTTTTAAGTCCTTATTTTTGGATGCTGAAGCAGTGATGTAAACAAAGGAACAGGAAAAACCAAGCTGTATGCAAAGTCTGTAAATATAAATTGTGGGTTTGTTCATACTAGGCTATACACACGCACATGACTGGAAACTATTTGTAAACTAGCTTTGGTTTGTGTAATAAATTACTTTCTATAACACCCACCGCCTATTCATTATCGTCTCCAGGTTGGGGGAGAGCATTTGGGCTCAGTCAATAAACGTGTACTATAAATGGATTGATGGTTTAGTGTTTAATGTACTGGTGGCTTCATGTCTTAAGATTACAACGCTACCTCTGAATACATGAAATTAAAACTAACACGGAAAATGTGAAGAACAATCTCGAAGGCAGCTGTGGATGAAATGAAAAAATGAGATGCAATAGAGCATTTTAAATGGAACGTAATCTTTTTTTAAACCCTTTATTGCAGGCCTTACTCCAGGCCTCGAGAGCCGGTGTTCTGCAGGTTTTAGATGTGTGTCTGGTTCAATATAAATATTGAAGTCATTAGCAGGACTCAGGAGAACTTGACTGCATACTGAGGAGGTAATTCAGCCATTTGATTCATGTGTTGGATCAGGGAAACGTCTAAAACCTGCAGGACATCGGCTCTCGAGGCCTGGAGTTGGCCACCCCTGCTTTATTGGATAGGTATATTTTCGAGGAGACAAAGTACTCATATCTGGGTTACTGCAGTAAGAACTAAGCTTATGGTATGTGGGGCATTCACTGAACAGTCTTAATGACCTGCATGATGCATCTTGAGATGTTCAAGGTTGGATTTAGTCCCTCACATGGGACGCTTCAGTCATACTATTTCCCATTAGTTGTGATTGTGCATGCTCAATTTGTGCTATGGAATGTGGTCATTTTTTTAAGCCATGGTTTGAGGTCACTTGCGACTAAGTGGAGAAATATGAACAGTGTGGATGTGCGGTGAGGCAATCCCATACCACTGTGGCTTGAAACGCTAACCCTCCAAACCCAAGTATCAGGAAAAACTAAGATTACATAAAATTAATTCTCATTCAAGTTTGATTACAACCCTGATAAATAACCAGTCAGTAGGATGATTGCTGGTTGGAGAGCAGAAAGCAACACACCACTTGGAGATAATGTGCCAGCAGTCTCACACTGAGGCCTGTGCTGCAGAGTGTGTGGGATGCTGAGGTGAGGCAGTTTGAGTCTGTGTGGGATGGTCCTGGATGTTGCAGAGCAAGTCATCGAGAAGCTGCGAGCGTGTGTGGAGTGTGGTGCCACTCTGTGTCCAGCAGCTCACAGCAGTTGTGTAATGCAGCGTGGAGGAGTGGAAATCCAGGAATAAAACGGAAATTTATGAGCACAATGGTACTCACATGGAGCAGAGCCTGCATTCACTTTTGCGTAATTTCTAGAAAGAAAAAAAAACTATATATTTAGCACATGTACATTCTTTCTAAGCAGTGAAATGGTGCAGCCTAAATACTGGTAAAAATCTGCCTGTGTCAATTCCTTTCTTGTGCCACTGTATTTTGAACACAGAAATTATGATTTGGAGAGCGCTGGAGGCAGAGTGCAAGAGGACACAGGAACAGAAATTAATCATTCATTTAATATTCACAGAGATGCCAGGCCTGAAGACAAATGCTGTGAAAGAGGGACATTTCAAAAAGGGGAGATCAGAAACTCTGACTACAGTGGAATATTCTCCAAGAAGCCTGGAGATCTATTCAATACAATTTTATTAATATAGCACCAAATCACAACAAACAGCCTCCTCAAGGCATTTTATATTGTAAAGACCCTACAGTAATACAGGGAAAACCCAAACAATCAAATGACCCCCTATGATCAAACACTTGGCAGCAGTGGGAAGATCAAGCTTATTAGTTACACAAACTGATATACTGTACTTCCATGTATGTTTGTACATATCACTAAATGACTGCACCTATTTCCTATTTTACAAAAAAAAACAAGAAAGGTGTGGGTCAAGACTTTTGCACAGTACTATACATATATTTCCCAGTCACCTTTGGCAGCATGTCTGGTATGCTTGGAGGATGAAAGATAAAATAGTATAGAAAACCTGTAGGAGGCAGTCTCCAGTGGACTCCAAGAGGCACAGTGGGTGGATGTGAGTGGAACCACATCAGCTTGAGCTTCTCACACTGCAAAGGACTCCCTGTGACTACTGACCTTCCTGTAGGGGAGGGCCCCATCCACAAACAATAAGCTGTGCCTTATTTTCTTATTTCACTGTTCCTGCCCTTATGATCTCATCCGTTTCAGTGTCGGTCAAGTTTACAATAATACTATTAAAATGCTTCTTACAAGCTACATCACTTTCTAAAACTAATATCCTAAAATCTGCATGATAGCAAACACATCACGGAGACACGAGAAGCAACATGTTGGAGCCACTATAGTTTGTTGTAGCCACAGCAGTGCGAAGCAGCACATTCAAATGGATTAGGATGATTTTAAACAGACACATGACGGGTATTCATGGCTCACTAAAAGCACCTCCTCAACTGTGATATCTCTGCTGGCTCAGGAGGAAATGACTGGGGCTCTCTAGAGACACATTCAGAGCGAAACCCACGAGTCAAAGAGGAAGGAAGGAAGTTCGTCATTGCCTACTCCACCCAAAACTGGTGGTATGTAAGACATAGAGCTGTCTCTGGTGCAACACTTGTAGCGGAATGAGCTGAAGGGGAGGGTTACGATGCTGTCTCCTTCCCCTCCCGTTTTTCTGTCTGTCTGTCTGTCTATCTTCATCTCCCTCTCTCCCGACCCTTTCGCCTAACAGCCGGGGAAGACTAGCGATCAGCGCGGCTCAACAGCCGGCTTTATATACCGCTCTATTTTTAGCAGCGCACGGGCCCAACTATTTTTAACCAATATGAGCTCATTGCCTGGATAGCCTATCCAATGAGATAAGAGGAAGAAGAAGGGAGGTGGCCAATAGGAGCTAGTAAGAAAAGAGAGGGGGCGGGTTACACAAGAGCTGTTTTCTGCAGTGAAACGGTCGGCCAGTGAGGAAGGGGGGAAAAAGGAAAAAAAAAAGAAGAGCTCTCACTCTGCTGCTCATCCAAAGGGCCTTATTACGCCTATGTGCACTTTTCAAGCTCACAGACAGACAGCACCAGAAATCTGTTTGCCTCGCAAGAAGCGTTCATCATTATGTGGGCTGCATTCTTTAAATGGCCCATTTAATCAGAAATAAATCCTGTGCAGAAAATTGTCATTTTTCGTGATTTTATGATTATGATCATAAACAACAGTCACAAACAGTACTGAGGTCTATACAGCCTGCACTGGCAAACCAGCAGTTCTTGAACACACTGATTCATTGATTTCATTTATATGTCATCTAAACAAATGTGTAGTGAATCAGAAGAAGGCTGTGCCGCAACAATGTGCATTTCCTTATTCTTAGTCAGTAGGCTTATGTATGCGGTAGCGGATGCCCAGGATTTGTGTCACGCCTTTACGTTACTGATATTCAGCATTCAAATAGACGATCTTCGGTGATTACTTTAGACTGGAAGGGCTGGCTGTTCGGTCCTCGGTGTGTGAGTCTGCTGTGTAGTTTTTGTTATGACTTTGGACGGAGGGTATGACAAGGATTTCCCCGTGATTGTGACTCATCGATACACCCACCTATTCTGTTGTTTCCAAAAGTTTTATTTTTAGGCGCACGCTCAAGCACAACGCCCTGTGCCCCGTCACCCGCCTGTCTCTGTTTCTCCGGTAAAACAAGATTTAAGATTCACGGCACATTAAACAATATATATAAATACATAAATAAAGAAACTAGCATTTGGATGTCGTAGTTGCTACTTAATTAAAAAAATCCAAATGTTTTAGGCCTACTTTTAATTCAATAGCATCTTTCTCCCCGAGAAAGCGCGCCCCCACCAGCCGCGCCCCCGCACAAAAGGTTCCAACACATCATGATGGGAGCGCGCAGGACGAGAACGGTCAAGTCCACTCCCTCCAAAAATACTCTCTCCACCCTAAACTCCATCTCATATGGTAAAGTATTTAAATCCCGAATTTACTGTGGGATTAAACCGGACAGGCTTATTAAAATGCATATATTTAGTCCAAATTAGAATACCTAAAATGATCATTTATGCCCGCTGTTATTTGATTTTAGTAAAATCAAATAACAGCGGGCATAAATGATACTTTAACATAGGAAGGTACAGGCTTACATAGTTAACAGCTTCTATGTGATATTCTAAAATCTGCTTAGGATATTGAAAGCATATCACAAGACAAGTTTACCTCACACTGAAGTCAATATAATCATATTATTAGAAATATTAGGAGTGAATTTGGAACCTTAATTCTGGGGGACCTGTGATCCAGTATTTATTTGTTGTGACGTTATGGAGTGCAATACCGGCGGGGCTGCAGCATTAATCAGATACATAGTTGTACTCAGTATACATATAGTTAAAATATGCTTAGAATAAATACCATAGTAGCCTTTCAAAATGTCTCTCAATTACAGTTCTCTGCTGAATTCAGACCTTCAATCTCATACTGACCTCTGGTGGTGCAAAGCCACCATTACAACTGTTTTGCTCGCAAGGCCATTAGGACGGAGTCTCGCGGGAATTCCAAAACACGGGATCACGTTCAGGTAGGAAGAAACCATCGACATGTCTATGGGAAGAAACCATCTATGGGAAGAAACGTAAGATGGCAGCAAAGTCCCACCTCTCTGAAGGTAACGTAACCATTCTGCTGATTAGGTTTGCGACACATACGTGTTGCACTTTAGTACCCTGAACACTTTATAAGAAACTTTTCTTTTTGCCACATCTTGATATTTTTGATGCAGGCATTTTTTAATTAATTAATTTTTTGGTAATCTAATACTGTTGCATTGGTTTTTATTAATGCATCAAGGCATGTCTGTGAGATAAGGGTAAAACTTTTCTCAGCGATATAAGTACGGTGTAGTAAGTAAGCTGCACATGAAGGAGTTAAACGCTATTATTCACAACTCCAATTAAAGCCGCAAGCGGCGATGATAGGCCCTCGCCGGCCGCTGCCCCCCGCTGCCCCCCGCCCCCCCTCCGCTGCCAATTTGAACCCAGCTTTCCCCGCCCCGCCCGGTTTTGCCCTTTTCCACCAGCCCCCTGTG
>VUQK01019902.1:15448-25539 GCA_015106715.1 Bujurquina vittata
AAAAACACTTTTAATATATTTTTTTTTTTTTTAAAAATTTAATTAAAAAAAAAAAAAAAAAAAAAAAAAAAAAAAAAAAATAAAAAAAAATTCCAAAAAAAAAAAAAAAAAAAAAAAAAAAAAGTCTATTTCTTTACCCTGTGTCTGTATTTTCCTCTACATGTTGATTTGCAAATGTGTATAAAGACCTGCACAGCTAAAATTGGGAGCATTTCATCTGTACCAAAATTGAGAATGGCAGTCACTGATGAATACATATTTTGAAGGGTTGTCAGGTTTAAAAGCTTCTTTTCATTGTACGGTTGATGAGAGGCACTACTTCATCACCACACAAATCAAAAACATGAAAACATTTCTGGGACCAAAAATAGATTTTTTTTTTTCCCATCATAAAAGTCAGGGACGTTTGGTAAATACCCTCTCAGACATAACAATAGAGACCAAACGACATAAAAACAAGTAAAAGGGGTCAACAGTCACATCCATTATCCTAAAAGTCAGCGAACACGCATGCAGAGTGTCACCAACCTTAAAATGCCATCTGCAAGAGCATGAGAATGCACTTTGTGTATAAAATTCTTAAAGGAGATCGTAACGACAGGTTCCCGGAATTTTAAACCAAAGACCTTCATTTTAGAGCAATCCCAAAGATCATTTTATTAAAGTGCAACAATCTAAAAATAACAAGTGAACAACAAATGAAGTAACAAGTGAAAGAATAAAATAATAAATAAAATACAACTTCCTCCAAACAATATTATATTCAATATATGCCCTTTTCTAACTGTAAATTTCATTTTACATTAGAAAATACTCAGGAATTCAAACAGTAGGCATAGGAATCTAAAATTTCAAGCAAACAAAAGCACCAGCTGGTTTCGCTGTGACAGAACTCAATATTCTCAGTGCCTCCATCATCTCAAATAATCAGCATCATCAAAAAAAAATAAAGGAGAGAAATGACCCGGATTGCTGCTCCCCCTGGGCACCGGTGAGACATAATTCAAATTAGTTTTAACCACAAATTTTATTTTTTATCAATATTAATCTACTTGAGTGAAGTAATTTCATGCTACGCAGCCTATAGTGTGCGGGCTAATCCAATTGCCTCATCTCTCAGCGGGAGGAAAACATCCGGGTCGACAGTTGAGTCTCCGTGTTGTGATGAATTGTAAATTTATGCAAATGTAAACTTCATCTTAAATGCATAAGTTTGGGCACAATGCAGAAAAGCCTTCCTGCCACTGGGCAGAGCCTGGATCTAAAAACTGATTTGCAGATGATAGTTTTACGAGATAAAACAGGAAATCATGAGGATGTATTTACGTTGTGTCAATTTCCTTGGTTTCACCAAGCTACTTTCTCCCCGGTGATGCGGCTCACGATCAATTACTCACTGACACTTGCCAGCAGCAAAAGGATATACAGACAGCTTAGATTCATGGTCGTGACTGGAATATGAAGCAGGATTTTGTTGTGAAATGTGCTATGGGAAATGCTGTAAGCTCCAGTAAGAAAGTTGAGAGATTTCCTGCGATCGCGTTAATGCCGTCTGTGAACAACAACCACCACAGATAGCTGCTTTTAGACCTGAAACATGATTACATGTCGTCTTGGTGGAGACCAAAAAGCATCAGAGTTTCAGTGCAACAATGATGGTGACCTTAGGTTTTATGGACTATGTGGATGTATCTCGGTGGTGGAATTGATTCTAGAAACACTACTATTTTTCAGCTAAAATGTAAATAAGTCTTCAGGGTTTAGGACACCAGCAGAATATAATGCATTTCCTATAATGACTTCCAGAAGCCTAGAATCTGCGATTTATACCATCGTCCACGTTTCACTGCCAACAGACTGATGAGGATGACTGCGCTTAATGGCAGCAGCGGCTGAATCTGTGTAGTATATCAGCATTTCCACGGTAGCAAATAATCAGGGGCGAGATGTCTTAGCGAGATGGCACGCTATCAGTCATGTGTGACAGTGAAATGGAGGCAGTTACATGACGGTAGCAGACTATAGATCATGAACATACTGAGTCTTGCTGTGCTATTAAATCAACAAATCAGCTGGGGTTCCCTCAGTATTAGCCGAGAGAGCGGGAACAAATGCATCGGGAAGAGTACTTACACAGTATGGGTGAGCTCCTGCGGTCTCTCGGCCTGCTCGGGGAACACGGGATGCGGCGGCTCTCCGATGGGAACACAGCCTAAAGATTTACTGATGGCGTGGCTCAGCTTTTTAGCTGGAGACTTCTGTGAGATGGGCAGGACAAACAGAGCGCGAGTTACCTTTCCAGTTCTATCGACAGCTGAAGTAGTGGAAACAGTAGTGGAAAGCTGTCAGAAGTCATTTACATAACTAGGTCAAGACTTTGTTTACCATTTAGTTGTGCATACTCAGTAAAGTTTTCTATCGAGCAGTTTCAGTGGATGCTATAATCCATGTGGCTCGAAAAATGAAATGCAACTTGACAACAAGGCTTCATTCAGGGGAAATAAGGTATGAGGCTTAAAAACCTGTGCATCAACAATATATAAAATACACTTAGGTTTGGCTCGCTTGAACATTAGATTAGGAAGGTTTGAACTCTATTTCTCTTTTTAAGAAATTCTGAATTATAAGTAGTATTTAGAATTTAGGAATTTACTGCACCATATAGGAAAAACGCTACAATACTCTCACTTGTGTTTCTGATGGTTCTAACCTTTTAATAATCTGTTTTAGGTGTGTCTTTCTACAGATTGGTTTGGATGTTAAAACACACTTTTTTGTGAGCAAACAGACTACTTAAAAGGTGACTGAAAGTGCCAGCTATTCTTCCTTTTTAATTGTCTTTTTAAATATTTAAACATGTTAGTGAAAGCTCCACTGAAAGAAATGTTCATAAATTACCTTCACCAACTCTTCCATTGGTAACTCTGATCACCTGACTATCAAGCTGTGACCTGCTTGCAGTTCCAGATTGAAGCAAGAGCCTTCCAGCTTGGAATGATGTCAGAGTGCGGCCTCGGGAGGCTAGTCCGTCCCTTTTGAGCGCACACAGTGGAGCACTTTTAGGGATGTAGCTACATCAGGGGACTCGTGTAGACCTCCAGGAATACACAGACACTGTCACTGAATTTGTGAACAAATACATAGAGGATGTGACTGTTATCAAAACTGTCAAGACACTTGCTAGTGACAAGCCACAGCTGACAAGTGAGGTCCATTCACTACTGAGGATCAGGGATGTTGCCTTTCCATCCGGTGACATGTCAGCCTATAGCATGGCAATGAGCAATGTAAAAAAGAGGCATTAGGATGGCTAAGAGACTGTACGGGAAAAATGTCAAGCCATTTTACAGTCAACAAGGACGTGCAGCGCTTGTGGCAAGGCTTTCAGACAGTAAAAGGCCGTAAGCCCACTGTACCATCAGGCCTTAAAGACCCCGACTACCAGATAACCTCAACATGTTTTACCCCTGGTTTGAGGCCACCAACAACAGGGGATTGCACAAGCTTCCATTACTGCCCACTGACAAACTTCAGCTGTCCGGAGGGTCTTTCCAGAATTAAGCCTTGAAAAGCTGCTGGACCAAGCTGTGTACTGAAAAACTGTGCAGAACAATTAAAGGATTTGTTCAGACATATTCAAACTCACTATCGGTCAAGCCACCAGTGTCAAGAGCACCGCCATAATACGGGTGCCCAAGAACCACGTCTGAATGAATATCACCTGGTTGCACTGACTCCAACAGCTATGAAATGCTTCAAATGATTTGTTATGCAACATCTCAAGTCATGCCTCCAAACTTACTTTTATCCCCTAGAATATAGAGCAAAACAGTCAACAGAGGATGCCATATTCACCCTGCTCCACCTCACCTGGAAGAGAAAATCAGCTACTCCAGGGTCCTACTAATTGATTTCAGCTTGGCATTCAATACAATCCTGCCACAGCAGCTGGTGGAGAAGCTGCAGTTGCTGGAGATAGGCACAGACACTGTCACACAGCCTCAAAGCCCACTATAGTGAGCACATGATCGCTGTAAGGCTGTGTATTGATCCCAATACTGTTCATGTTATTGATGCATGACTGTTCTGCACAATTTAACACCAACCATATAATAAAGTTTGCTGATGAAACCACAGTTATGGCCCCCAGATTTGAGCTGGAGCAGCTGGCATTCTGACCTCCCTGAACACAGACAAAACTGAAGGAAATGATTCAGTAGGACTACATCCAGTTGTCTCTCACCACTGACCATCAGTGGATCTGTTACAGAGAGAGTAAAATGTAATTTTGTGAGTCACAGTTTGACTTCTAGAGACAACATGACAGCCATCAATATGAAGGTACAACAGTGTCTCCACATCCTCTGTAACCTGAAGACAGCATGCATCCCACTCCAGCACTGACAGTCTTTTGCAGAGGAACCACTGAAGAGCATAATTACATCCCGCATCACTTGCTGCTTTGGAAACAGAAAGTCTGAGGAAAGACATAAACCTGAACAGAACTGTGAAAAGAGCAGAAAGGATTATTGGTGCCTTGCTTCTATTTCTGTGAGATGTCTACAACCAGTGCTGCATTAGTAGAGGTCACTGCATCCTAAATGAGCCCTCCCATCCTCCTCACAGCCTGCTCTCTCACCTGCAGTCAGAAAGAAGGTACAGAAGCATTCACTCCAGGACCACAAGACTGGCAAATAGCTTCTTTCCCACTGCAGGCAGACTGCTAAACCAGAACACGTGACTGATTTCTGGATGTCAAATGCTCTTTCTGACAGCTTTTTATTGTGCTCAAGATGATATTCTGCTCTAATGAGAGCATTTTATTCTACACTGCCTCTTAATTATGTTTTGTATGACACAAATTTATTCTATTAATATTTATCACGGTATTTATATGTTGAGCTACATGTTTAGATTGCCTAGAGCAAGCTCAAATGCTATTTTGTTTTTATGCTGTGCATAAAAGTTCAAGTTCTTTCCCATATCTTCATAATATGACTGATCAGATGTATCCCTCTGGAGCTACTACAGCGCTGCACATCACCCGTGTTCTTGAAAATCGGGGCGATGTGGAGAGCTGTAGTAAACACTGCTCCTGCTCTTTGGTACAAATCTGTTGGCACAATGAATTTGCTGTCCTTGCAGTGAGATGTGGGGTAGGAATAAAAATGCATGCCGTTGCCTATACAGTACATGCATTTAAAAAAAAAAGAGGAAGAAAAATACATACACTGCACTTGGAGGCAGATAGAGAGCTACAAAGCCAGTGAAAATTGGACAAGTAGCCATTTTTTTCTGTCACAGGAATGAACATAGCCGGCAATGCTGCCAGGTAATCAAGAGAGAAGTGAACAGAAAAAGCGGCCAAATGCCAACAGCAAACCAAATGACATGCAGCAAATAATTTCATTGATGTGCTTTACAGACATACAAATTATACCAATTTATCAGAAAAGCAGGACAACATCCAGGGCAGATGTGTGCACCTACCCTAAGTTAGAAATTTTTTGATACCAGAGAAAGTGTTTTGTATTTCCCCGGCATGTCATTGCAGTCCTCAGGCTACAAGAGCAGTCATTCTTCTCCGTATAAAATCCGAGTGGGACGGGAAATGGATTTGGGATCCAGCACCTATGACTTCCCATGTTTCAATTTATAACATAATGATTGAGCTTTGGGGGACTGCAACAACACAGCAAATTCAAATCAATACAATTTTTATTTGCCAAAATGAATAAAACTCCATAAAATCCAATCTCTGTTGGATTTGTCTGAAAGGATGAGGAATGTAGGGACATGGCTGCTAGGTCATAAAATCAGTCAAGAGGAGACTTAAGAGATATTGACTTTTGAATTGTTTGGAAAAGGGAACAGCGTAATGTAACACTGAGAAATAATCAGAGCTTTTTCCTTACCCAAGACGAGTGCTCCTTCATCTGGTGCTGGTTGCTATGGGGACCATTAGCATGGCCACGCCAGAAGCAGCTTTGACAGAGCTGGTAGCCATGGCACTGTTGGCACCGATACCGGAAACCCATCATGCTCTCACTCCGGCAATAAGAACATTCCACCGGATGGAAGACTGAGTGGATAAACACAAAAGCACTTTCCTGTCAGAGCAGTGACATCTCAACTCGCAGGGCTACTAGCAAAAACCTCTGGATTTTACATATATCCATTTTATGTTACTTTATACACTTACATACAATTAAAGGACAATTAAAAATGATATATATGGACTGAAACCTGAGGAAAGTCTGAATAAATTGAATGAGTCTGGAACAAGGTATGTGTTTTCCCAACAGGCTGCTCGTAACAAAGTGCCTTAAGATACAATTTAAAACTGGTTCTTTGAGTTGTCTGCTATGTGTAGACACAACACTGCTGCTTCCCTTGAGTTAAGTGCCTTTTTTACCCTTCAATGCTTTGTAGGTCAGTGTTGAGTGGGTTAGAAAACAAAAAAACATTGACCTCTGAAAACGGTCAGATACGAGGACGGGACGGAAAGTTGGTGAAAAAAAAACAGCCGGTGTGTAAAGAAAAACTGCTTATGACCTTCAGAAAGTCCGGACAACTATTGCTCAAGTCCATTTAAAAAAAATGATAAGTTAATCTGAATACTTGGAAGCAAAATAAAGAAATGAGCAAAGAAATGAGGGGTGGCTGATTCTTGTACAGCACAGCAAATAACAGGGTTAAAATAAATACTACTGCACTGCAAACAGAGAATTATTATTCTTTTCTTAAGGATCTCATCTCAGTATGCTTCAGATTTGGACTGGGAAAACTTACCATTTTCAACATTAGCAAGTCGGTGCATGAGTGGCAGCCACACAAGACACTGCGGGGGAGGATCTGCCATCAACACATCCAAAAATGTGTTCAGCATGATCTTCTTCTGGATACAAACACAGACATGCATGCATTGAACAAGAAGTGTGAAGTATTGAAGAGAAAAGGACAAAATGGGAGATTTTGTATTCTCTCCGTACCTGCTGAGGGAAGCACGTCCGCACCGAGTGCTCTGTGTAGCCGAACGACGGGCCCTCGAACACGGCTGTGGGGAGTTTCAGCACCTCTCGAAGGAACTGATCAAACTTTGCAAACACCATGACGCCACTTGAGTCGGAGATCTGTGAGAAAATATCTGAGAAAGCAAATGTCAGATTTTACTTGTGAGCGAAAACAGGGTGCAAACCGACACTTGACATTTATGCGAATGGAAACTATTGATCCTAGGTACACAGACTCAGCATAAAGTTAACGCATTTAAAGTTAATGACTATTGCACATATGTTCCAACAGCGCCCCTGTGTGCTTAACTTCAGCAACTACATGCAGACTTCGGGACATAGGCTTTTAACAAAGGCAATCATTTTTGAATTTGAGGACTTTTTTAAAGTAAAGAAGTCAAAATTGTACTTACAGCGTAGTTTGTCCACGATCTTCCCTCCACACATTGTTGCCAGCATGGCTTTCATTGAGAAAACTGTCAGCTTCCCGTGGCTTTCGCTGCAAGTGGAAAGTTTTCAGTACACTAAATACCATAAAATAAAAATAACATAATCCAAGAAATAAGATGTTGCATTCATAGTTAATAAAATTACTTTACTTTACTTTTCTGCTATGATCACAGCTTCTTATACTAAAACCAGGTCTACTCATATTCACTCTATTAAAAATAGTACAAAAGTATAACCATTAGATTAAAAAAAAAAGATTGTTTTATTTAATTTTCTTTTGATTTGACCTGAAAATTCATGATTTAAGAAGGAAACCTCCAGACAAACATAACATTCAGCAATTCCTGTGGCTAAAAATAAAATCGAAACATATGACTGCACTGTTGATGTTGCAAAATGTCAAGAATCAATAATTAAACGTTATATTCCAGATGATCATGAATGTACAAATGATTATTAGGCTGCTTTCTTAGGCTGCTACTCTTCCTATAAATCGTTTTAACTTGCCAAGCAAGACCAGCTTGTTTCATCTGAGATTCATTTAGTTCCTGCTTCCGAGCAGAGGTAACAGAGTAGATGAAAGCTCTCCTGCCTAATTCAGTTTGGACCTAAGGGACAGATAGGGAAACTGCTTCCTGTGATTGCAGCCAGTCATTTACACAAAGTTTCACAGAGATACGGTGGCATGAATAATAACAGAGTTGGACCAGAATGGCCTTACAGATAAAAGTAAACCAATTGAATGGATCCATGAATGGAGAGGGCAAGCGGCCAATCAATTTTTGAGTACACAAGGTACAATAATGAGAGAGCCCTTTACGGTCAATAATAAACCTCTCTGATCCAGGATGTACTGTGTCTGGGTCCTTGAGGACTGAGCACATATTAAGGGGAGGGCTGTACAGTAAAACATCTCCAGGGTTACCAGCTGATAGGGACTTTCTCGACAGGTAAAAGCTTATTGCCAGGATTTCTGTGCCTTAAAATACTTTTGTTGCCAAAATAGCATTCTACATACAGTTTAGACATGAAGAATATGAGTATTTTTATGGCTGACTGCAATATCTTTAAGCCCAGTATTTTGGGGGATTCAATATTTTATTCCTAGAAAGGAACGCTAACATTGTAGTTTAAATGTCTGTGATTTCTTTAAAACTTTCTTTAAAAGTTTCCAAGAAAGAAGAATGCAATTTAGTACTCATGTAGTTTGTAGTACTTGTTTCATACTCTTTGATACTCTGTCTTCTGTGCCAATCTGTATTTCTGGGATTTCTGAAAACAAAGCTCCGTGGACCGTCCAAGTGTCAGTAATGGTATTGCTTTACTTTAATTATGTTTGGAAAGAACTCAGCCATGTATCGGTGGCTATTTGACATCCTGAAGGCGAAGCAGCCACAGGAAATGTTCTCCCGTTAATATTAATCATCAGATAACATAACAGAAACCAGCAGAAGAACACTGAGAGCTGCCCAGACAAATGTTGGGGGGGGGGGCAACAGTCTTTCTGTCAGTGTGACAAATCACACAGCAGGAAGAATCCATTAGGACAAGCCTCGTGAATCCTCATCCTCTAGTCACATATGCAGATTTACAAAGACATATGGACGGAAATGTTTTTATTGCTTTGACGTTAAAACTGTGCACTTGATTAAAATACCTACAAATACAGGCACTTTATGCTATGTTGACCCTATTTTGTCTAAATGGATTTTTTATTCAATTCTGTATAATGAATACAAAACATACAATATAGTTTTTTAATTTCCTCACAGGAAGAAAACTGAACTAGATTTGTTTGTTAATTAGCATTTATGAGCCTCTTAAACACCGGCTCCAAACCTGGGGGTTTAGAACCCAGTAGGGGGTTACAAGGTTGTCTGCAGACCAGTTAGATGAGGGAGAAAGGTTTAAAAAATATACAGTACCGTGTAAAAATCTACAGCAACCTCTGATTTCTTTATAATTTGCTAGGAAAATGGGAAATATCTGCAATGATTTGTTGATTTATTAATGAGTGTGAGAGTCAATATTTGAGTATGACCGCCTTTATTCTTCAACACAGACTGAACTCTCTGAGGCAGCTTCCTTGTAATTTCTTTAAGTAGTCTTCAGCAATAGTTCTCCAGGCTTCTTGAAGGACATTCAAATCTCTTCTTTGGATGTTGGCTGCCTTTTGCTCAATTCTCTGTTGAGATGATCCCACACTGCTTCAATAATGTTGCAGTCGGGGCTCTGGGGAGGCCTATCCATGAGTAATAGTGTTCCATTGTGTGTTTTTTCTATGCAGGTATGTTTTACTGCATTGCCAGTGTGTTTGTGATCACTGTCATGCTGAAAAATGAAGCTGTTGTCAATTAGATTCTTTCCATGCGGTACTGCATGCTGGTGATCACGTCACTAGACCTGTTGCCACTGATTTTCAGTCCAGTTCTTGTATAATTTGGTATAATTCAGCCTTTTCTTCCAGCTTCCTTTTCCTGACAGCCACCCTATCATTTCTTTTGAGGCTTTGGCAAACAGATGGATTAAAGGGCCAGATGCATTTTCAGATGTCAGCTTTTTGCTTTTTTTTTTTTTTTTTTTTTTTTTTTTTTTGAATTTTTTTTTTGTTTTTTTTTTTTTTTTGCG
>VUQK01019904.1:13591-28944 GCA_015106715.1 Bujurquina vittata
GTGTGTGTGTGTGTGTGTGTGGATGTGTGTGTTTGTGTGTGTGCGTGTGTGTGTGTGTGTGTGTGTATGGTGGAAGCAGAAATGTAGTGTAAATCCACCTTCTGATATGTCACATTTTATATATGAAGATGTTTTTATAACTTAAAATGGTGTGTTTCACATCAAAGTGTGGGCAGATAATATGAACACGTTCTCAGAGGTGACATTTTCAGTCACTGTGATTTAGGGTGGGGGGAAAAAAACCAACTAAAGCACACAGACAGAGCCAGCAGTCATCTGCTCCATCATCTTCACAAGGTCTTCACATTAGCAGGCACTTCACCCTCGCACTGTAATTAGTTAATAGAGGAGAACTTATCACATCTCTTCCTGGGAGAGACAGGCCGCAGCCCTGAAATGAAATGATAACTACATAGAAATTAATTAGCAGAGGTCAGCGGCTGAGCAGAGGGCTGCGCCTGGCTGCTATGAGCATTTTAATTTCCCGTGATATTTGAGCGCCTGTCTCCCATCGACCGGGCCTGGAAATTAACTTATTTTTCAATCAGCCTCTTTGCCCCCCTCGGGTCACCTCGCAGGAAGCAAAGACACACACGCTGTCATGCACACTCACACCGCTGCTGTCAAAAAGCATGATTGCTCATCTGGGGCCCATCTTTTTATGAGATGGAGGTTATCGTCAGATCTACCTGAATAGCTTTCCAGGCCCGGGTTTGATCGTTTTTAATTCCAGGTCTGCAAAACACACACATGCACGCTCATGTGCACGCGTGCGCACACACATGTTCACGCACACACACGCATGCGCCCCCCACACCACTTCTTACAATCTCATCCAGCATCCACGGCCATTTTAGGATGCTCATTTTTTCCCTCCCCTGTTTTCCTCATCCATATTCACGAGCACGCTCAGATGATTACGCGGTCTGGCCTGGTGGAAATCAATTTAGGCACCTGAAACAGAGACACACCCAGCACAGGCATGCACACACTTGTTAGAAGGCAATAAATTTTACACATTTATACAGAAAAAAAAGAAAAGAAAAGAAAAGAAAAAAAAAGGTTGAGTTTATGTATTACAGATTTAGTTTGTACAAAAAATCCAAAAGCTCAAATCTGCGTAAAGACCCATCTGCCTTTTATGGAACTGTTTTTAGCCTGTCATTCAAATCTATTATTTATATCATAGAGCAAAAAATTAAAGATTATTGCACCCACACTGCACTGATGTGGCTTGTGTGTGAAGAGTTCAAGAAGCTGCAAGATGTAGAAATGAAGGGAAGATGAACTGTTTCTAATCTTTCATAGCTCAGGAACATTTTTAATCTTTCAATGTGCAAAAATCTTTTTTCATTTCATGTGTAAACTGCTCATGCAGAATGTCTCCAAATGTGTTTTCACTGAAAGGTTTCCAACTTCTGATGCCACATGTTCTGCCACTGCATGCATAAGCTTAACCATTCAAGGAGAGTTTGGATTCCTCACGTGTGATCTTTGCATAACCTTCATCTCTCCAGGTGTGGTTTCAAAACCGCCGCGCCAAGTGGAGGAAAAGGGAGAAGTGTTGGGGCCGCAGCAGCGTGATGGCGGAGTACGGCCTTTATGGAGCCATGGTCCGTCACTCCATCCCGCTGCCTGAGTCAATCCTCAAGTCAGCCAAGGACGGCAGCACAGACTCTTACGCACCGTGGTTATTGGGTAAGAAATATGTCACATGCCTTCCTCACAGCTAATATGAACAATGAATCAACATGTCTCCACATGTCTCAGAAGTGCATAGAAATATTGCACCATTTTGCATGAAACCTGCTAACGCTCTGCTTTCTTTGGCTGACAAATCATGCAAAGATGCAGAGGCTAAACTATAAAAGCTATCTAGGGTTTGTTTGTTTTTTTTTAAACTACTTTTAGTTCCTATTTTTGTTGCAAAATTGGAGGTCCAAAAAAAGTCTCTTGATGCAAAAACTAAATGTTTATGGGTTGTGGTTGAGATTGAGTTGTCGTAAAGGGAAGCAGGACGGTTAGCTTGATTCAGATCAGGAGCCAATAAAGGCATCAGCATGTCATTAAAAGGTAGAAGTCAATACAGTGATAATCCTACTTCATCAGGACAGATTAGGCTGGATCTCCTCTCTCGCCTCATGTCAATTGATTAGTTTAAATCAATTAGGTAACTCTAATTGAATAAGAGGTCCTATTCACCAATCTATCCCTTCTGCATGGATCATTCTTTAACACTTTCCTTTGCTGTCAAACATGTCGGCTCGTTAATAAAATTTCCCTTTAAAATCGATTGAATTCACAAAAATCATTACAAAAGGAATGTTCTTTTATCTATGACTTATCAATTCTCTTTTAAAATACTGTCTTCCTGTCCAGGTATGCACAAGAAGTCTGTCGAAAGCATCCACACGTCTCCAGGAAAAGCCCCCAGCCTGACGCCGCCACCAGCAGCACCAGCACAGGAGAAAATGGCAGATAAAGTTCTAGAGGAGGATCAGCAGAATAAAGACACCAATTCACTGATTTCTAAAGAGGAACTGAGGGAGAACAGCATTGCTGCACTGCGCGCGAAGGCGCTGGAGCACAGTGCTAAGATGCTCGGGACAGTTTCTGACAGAACGAACAGTCATAAAAGTCGTAAGGAGGAACCCGAGGACGAGGTGACGGAGCAGGAAATGGCGAAGGCGAGGAGCAACTGAAGGAGGCCTACGAGATGCGCTGTGTGGAGTGGAGCTTTTAATGTTGAGAGGCAGCAGTCTTCTTTTATTGGTTAAACTGAATCTTGATACGTGCAGAGTCATACCTTCACTTAGGTTTAGACGTGAAATAGGCTCTTTAGCTTCACTGACTGAAGATCAGCAACTCAACCACTTACAATATTTCTGCTTCTTTTATCCTAAAAATATTTGTACAGCTAACCAAAACTGCACAATACATTTGCATGTCTCCTCCTGTGGTTGATCTGGAAGGGAATGGAGGAGGCTTAAACGCAAAAAATGTCTCCTTGCAATTATGAAAGATGTTCTGGCTAAATATATGATTTTTTTAATTCATACTGACAGGTGGCAAATTAAAGGTAAAACCTGATCTCCTAACAGCTACAGTGAGGGGATCCAGTGGCTCTGATATGCTGTGGGGGGCATTTTGCTGGTTTGGTTTGGATTCACTCGTCCCCTTTAAAGGGAAGGGTCACCGCAAATCAATACAGAGTTGATCTGAGTGATCAGCTTCGTGCTACGATGAAACATTTCTGTCCTGCTGGATGACAGTGCCGTCATCCATACAGGAGACACGAATGATTTGGCAGGTAAAAAAGTGCGACTCGTGTTCTGCTGCTCCTGCTGCTCAGACATCATTTCAGCTGGACACCAGCGGGAGGTTTTGTTTCCTCTAAACCAAACGAAGGAATGTATTTTTGAAGAATGATCTTTGATCAGCGCAATGGGGGCTCCAGAGACATGGAGAATCGATCCTGTGGCACGCTGAACTTGTTCTGGCAACAAAACACTTTGTGTTGTTTTTTTTGTTTTGTTTTGTTTTGTTTTTCATTTTGTGTTTCAGCTGTCTGTCATTTAGCTACAGCTCTGTGACGTGGCAGCTTTTTCAGGCAACAAAAACACCTTATTTGGACCTCAGAGGCATCATGGAGAAATGTAACCGGAAAGCCTGGATTAAAGAGATTTTTTTTTAGGTATTTATATAGCTTTGACCTCCAACTTCTTCATGACGTTTTGGCTGGGTAGGTGCATCACTGCAGTCGGTACCAAATCTTCTAAAAAAGGTTTCTTCAGCTGTTCAAATAAGTGATGTGCATTTTGAACATTCACCTTGGGTAATATTGTATTATGTAGTAACACCAATTGTGTGTTTGTTTCTGTATAAATGTATCTGTAGCAATTAAAACATACTGATATTTAAAATATTTTGCTTGTTGTTGCTTCGCATGATCTATGCAGTCTGAGGAGGAATCATTTTATTTTGCCGATTTTAAAATGAGATCAGGGGTGTTTTTTCTTTTTTAGGTACAGAAAAACCCGGGTGGTTGGAAAGAAACAAGGATTAAAAAAATCTCCTGTAAATGCTTTTGATCTACTTTTGTCTGTCACTAATTTTTTTTTTTTAAAGCCAAAGATAGCTGAAACTATGCAGGCACTAGAGGCAAAAGGCCAAAAGCAGTTTTACTGAGAGCACATATAATGATAAAAATTACTCACTGATGCTGAAAGGTAAGAAAATGCAAGCATTTTAAAATACTGTAGATCACTGCTCAAAAAAAACCCTTAAAAGAACACTTTGAAAACACATAAAAATGATCAACCTTCAGAGGGCTGAAATCAAAGACCCCCTGAAAATCAAAGCGATATAATGATGCAGCAGGTTAGTCCATTTGGATGAAATTTTATTGCAGCAACCAAAATGGTGCTCAGTATTTTGTATGGCCCCCACATCTTTGGGTGCATGCTCCTAGTGAGACGACGGGTGATGTCCTGGGGGATCTCATCCCAGATCTGGACAGCGGCATCATTGAGCTCCTGGACAGTCTGAGGGGCAACCCGGGGGCATCGCATTGACTGAAACATAACGTCCCAGAGGTGTTCTATTGGATTTAGGTCAGGTGAGCATTTGGGGGGGCATATCAACGCTATCAATTCCTTCATCCTCCAGAAACTGCCTGCATTATATTGTAACAGGAGAACAGGAAGAACCAAGAACCGACTGCACCAGCATGGGGTCTGACTGTGAGCGGTGTTCCTTCTTGCACAAGGGAGCAGATACCGGTCCTGCTGACAGGTTAAGGGTCTTCTACCACCCTGTCCAGCTCTCCTAGAGTAACTCTGTGTCTCCTGTAATCACCTTCATGCTCTTGAGACTGTGCTGAGAGACACAGTAAACCTCTGGCAATGTCACATATTGATGTGCCATCTTGGAGGAGCTGGACTACCTGTGCAACCTCTGTATGTCAGGTAACGCCTCATGCTACCAATAGTTGCACTGTCAGAAAAGATGAGGCAGGAAAAGATGTCAGTGGCCTCCACCTGTAAAACCATTCCTGGTTTGGGGGGTTGTCTCATTGTTGCCCCTCCCTTGCACCTGTTGTTAATTTCATTAACAACTGTGCTCTAGCTCACTGAAACCTTTGACATGCTGAGCCACTATATCCTGCATATAAAACAGGCTGGGTTTAAGGCAGCAGTGAATAAAATCAGCAGTGATTCAGCATCTGTTTCAGGGATATTTTGCAGATAAACCTTTGAAAAGCTCCATTTACATGAAAACTGCAACTGTTGTTGCCAGGGTTAATGGGAATCTAAGTTCTGTCCTGCTGTAAAAGATTCACACTGACATCAAGCGGTTATGAAAATAGTTGGATTGGATGGACGGTCTCTATAGACAATCTATTACAGAATATACTGCAGGACACTCTGGAGGCTTTCTAGCTTTAAAATGCATCTATATTTCGGTGTGTAATGCAAGTTGCAGAAAGCAGAAAAAGGTATAATTTAAATACATATTTTATATTAACATTACATAGAAAGTTGTACATGGCGCAGTGGTGTGGTCACAGCAAGAAGGTCCTGGGTTTGGGTCCAGAGTCAAGCATGTTAGGTTAACTGGTGATTCCATAATGGCTGTATACGTGTGAAGGGTTGTCTGTATTCATACATCCAGGATACAGCCCACCTGGGATTCATATGTGGAAGCAATCCATGTGACTCAAAATCTCTGGGTTCTAGGCAGGTATTTCTACTCCTAGATCTGCATGATGTCATTTAGAGGGGATCTCCCAAATATGGTCACATCAGGCACACAGGCTGACCTACCTGTAGTTTCAAACTTGTTTCCAAGGAGCAATCAGAAGAAAGGCTCAGTCTAAGACAAAAAAGATTACATTTGAACTATGAATCATGCAAAGCTACTCTATTCAAAGAAGAGTGCAGAGCTGGAAGTGGGCATGATAGTCGGCTGCTTAGTTTTCCAGTCAGAGCTCTACTTTTACGAAGCACTTCCTGATCTTTAAAACAATCCTCACAGACATGCGTGAACAAAGCGTCCCACTTGCAGGACCGTATTTCTCCTTATCTCTCATTCACAGATCCCGAAGCTGCTCTTACGCCCTCACCACCACTCTTTGTCGTTAGAGCAAAACAAAGCAGCTCCACTTGGTGGTCATATCTGCAAACACAATGATCTTAAGCGCAAGTTGTACGTGGCTGCAGATGATACCGTGGGGGGCGCCCTTTGAAGTGGGGGCGTCAAAGCGAAAGTTAAACGGATGTTCTTTCATATCCTGAAACAGAAGCTCAGTGAAAAAGGCATAACTGTGAAAGACTACATTTGTAAAGCATTGTAAATTTAACAAAAAAAGAGAAAAGAAAACAAGAATGAGACAATGTTAAAACTGAAACGGTGGATTTGAGCGCCAGTTTGTGCGCAGAGGTGCATTTTCAAAGTCTTCTCGTATTTTAACGGGGTTCGTTTTCAGACGCTCCAACTTCCCCGTGAAAAACAACTCAGCTTTTTTTTTTTTTCTTTTGCCAAACGCAGATAAGTATCGGCCCACTTAGTAACCGCCCTCTAACGCATCACCCCTCAAGCCCTTCCTCTTTAAACTCTTCGGAGTTTCCAAGTTTTCACCTTTCGCAAAGCTCAGCTGTGTGGTTTCCAGAATGTCTTAACGACCCCGTCTGTGGGGGAAATGGTTTGGGAACATCTTTTGGTCAAAGCAGAGCACTTTCACTGACAATATGTGGCTGCTGCGCGGGTGCACTTCGAAGTACGTCGCTTCTTCTTTAGGTCGTCGGGTTCTCACATCTTATTTCCATGTTTTGGGTCGAAGTAGGTGCAACATCGCGGCGTTCATGCCGGAGGCTGCTGGCTTTGAGGGAGTATCGGGTCGCGCAGCGCTGCGGGAGTTGTCCGTCTCCAACAGTGACAGCTTCTGGGCCGCTGTGGCGCGCCACAGACTCAGCTGGATCACGCCTTTCCACACGGTGCAGGACTGTGATCTGAGCCGAGGCCAGATCAAGTGGTTTGAAGGAGGAAAGCTGAATGTGTCCGGTGAGATTACGTCCACTTTTAAGTAGAATACAATCAGAAAGTGTGCCAGTGTACAAAGTTTTCTGTGCCCTTTTTGTTTTGAGAAGCACTTGTCCAGAATCAACAAAGCCAGTTACTACTGTTCATATCATATATCTGCACAAACAATATCCTCAGCGCGTCATGTGATAATGAGTACACCAGGAGACTTTTGTCATCTTTCTGTGTTTCCTTTTGGGCTCTTGTAGTGAACTGCTTGGACCGCCATGTGCACACCTGTCCTGAGAGGGTGGCCCTGATCTGGGAGAGAGATGAAAGGGGGTCAGAAATGAAGTACACCTACAGGTGAGTAGTTTGGAGTTGGTGTTGCATTGATGATTCTGTTTCCTGAGGCTCAGCATGTGTTCACAGAGAGTTGTTGGAGATGACATGTCGACTGGGAAACCTGTTGAGGCGGCATGGTGTGAAGAGGGGGGACTGCGTCACCATCTACATGCCCACCTGTCCCCTGGCTGTGGCATCCATGTTGGCCTGTGCACGCATTGGTGCTGCCCACAATGTGGTGTTTGCGGGATTCAGTGCAGATGCCCTGGCGGAGCGAATCAGAGACGGTGAGATGGTATTAATGACCTCCTGAAGCTCCCTGAGAGCTGCGCCTGTCAACATTTTGATGTCAGCAGTGGAGCAAATGACATCATGTGCTGTAATAGCGGCCACTGTTCATACATCCACTCTAGTTTCCCTCAGCTCTATCTTTCAGCTCATTTTTGTGATTTACAGACACCCATTAAAGTTTTGGTTCTTCAGCCTTAATTTTGCAACCATCTCAGTGAAACAGCTCTGAAAACTAGGAATGAATGTATAACTTACATTTTCAGAGGGGTGGAAATGTGATTTTCAGTTATTCTGCATCTGCAGGATGTTTAAATTTATAAGTCACTGAATGAAGTGATTAATACTGATCATCCTGTATCCTGAAAGCAATGGTTTGCTGGGAGAATTTGGATCCTAGCATCCATATGCCCACCCATACCACCCACTTAAACACTGCTATAATCTAAGCATTCGCCACATAACAGTGGCCTACCCACTAGCATTCACAGTGAGGCTCACCACTACACAAAAACTCCCTTTGACTCAAGGAGCATGACAAACAGTCCATGGCATTGAAACAGCCCCTTAGTTCCCAGAAATCTGATTAAAGGATCATTGGAAGAAACCCAGTCCTTAAATCAAGAGGCCCCACAATGAAAGTGAATTCATACTGTAAAACAAGCATAGTACCCAAATAATCCACTGCCAGCATCCCAGTGCAAACGCCTAAGGACACCTGCAGTGGTCATGTGTCTATACCCCAAAGGGTCAGAGCTTTTTAGTTCCTACAAAACATCAGACTGTTGGTTTTAATGTTGTGGCTGGTTCGTGCACAGTGGCAGCCTCTTCTCCCCTGAAGTGACTATCACTGTAGATGATATTCATTTATTGCTTTTACATTTTGAATGGCACTTTCATGTCATGAAAAGCAGTCCATCAGGAATGGATTGCAGGTATCCCACTAAAGTACTACAATAAATATTTAACGTTTTTTGCATCCGTCATCTTTGCAGCTCAGTCCAGCACTGTCATCACAGTGAACCAGGGTGTCAGGGGTGGTAAGGTCACAGAGCTGAAGAAGACCGTGGACGCAGCAGTCCAGAGCTGTCCAACAGTGAAGCAGGTGTTTGTCGCTATGAGAACAGAGACTCCAGTAACCATGACAGCCAGGGACATCGCCATGGATGAGGTGAGAGAGCAGAGAGCCAATCAAATCAAGTCATTAAAATCCAAATATAAGCTGTCGAGAGTGCCTTTGTTTTTTTTTTTTAAATTATTATTTATTTTGCACAAACAATTATCATGATTACTCCCGTTAGCTTATTTTGACCTGATCAATTCAATTTTATTTTATTTATATAGCTACAAATCACAGCAACAACAGTCACCTCATGGTGCTTTATATAGTAAGAGACCATACACCAGTTTTCTCTGTACAATAATACAGAGAAAACCTAACAATCAGATGAGCCTCCATGAGCAAGCACTTGGAGACAGTGGGAAGGAAAAACTCCCCTCTGACAGAACCAGGCTCAGGGAGGGGCAGTCATCTGCTGTGAAGGGTTGGGGGTGAGGGAAGGGAGACGGGACCAAAGACATGCTCTGGAAGAGAGACAGAGATTAATAACTAATGATTAAATGCAGAGTGGTTTATAAACACAGAGTGCAAATAGGTGAGTGAAGAAGAAATGGTGCATCATGGGACACCCCCAGCACTCTAGGGCTATTGCAGCATAACTAAGGGAAGGTTCAGGGTCACCTGATCCAGCCCTAACTATAAGCTTCATTGACGAAAAGTTAAGCCTAATGTTAAAAATGCAGATGGATTGGATTCTCCTGAATCCAAACTGGGAGCTGGCTCCACAGAAGAGGGGCCTGAAATCTGAAGGCTCTGGCTCCCCTTCTACATTTAAATACCCTGAAAACCACAAGTAAGCCAGCAGTCTGAGAGCAGAGTGCTCTATTGGGGTGGTACGGTGCTATGATGGTCTGAATCGCGGACCTGTGGTGCAGTTCTTGCAGCCTCAGAGCATGGAGTCCGATATTTCAATCAGAAATATTTGCATAACAGCCATCATTGGACATTGGTAATGACATGTCCCTACCATTCCTACCTAATCCTGTGCTGCTGCTTGTATGTGACAATAAGGATTTTAAATTTGATTCTGGATTTAACAGGGAGCCAATGAAAAGAAACCAGTATGGGAGAAATCAGCTCTCTTTTTCCAGTCCCTGTCAGTACCCTCACTGCAGCATTTTGGATTAGCTGAAGGCTTTTCAGGGAGCTTTTAGGACATGCTTAATAGTAATAAATTACATAGTCCAACCTAGAAGTAATAAATGCACAAACTAGATTTTCAGCATCACTCTGAGACAGGATGTTTCTAATTTCAGCAACTAAAATCATCAATACTACCCTGTGCATGTTGCATATCTTTGCCATATACCATTCATCTTTTCCGGTTGAATTTTTGGCAATTATAGCACAAGTAATTCTGGTATGTTTTTTTTGTTTTCTTCTCAAACCACTTGCAGAGTCTTTTGTAGTGTAAATACTCATGTGTCCTGTTGCATCTTCAACAAGGGCCGAAAGTGAAATCTTTCATTAATGCAGGATGTGGTGCTGTTTATGAATCCTGCACCAAAAAGTCCCAATTTTCCTCCACTGTTATACTAAACAGCTGGTATATGTGTGTCTTTATCAGTTCTTGAAACCTGTTTTCTTAGCCAGCCTTTGCTAAACAAATCTGTTGCTTGACTGGTGACGACTGTGTACAGGGCCCTTTGACCTCCTGGCAGAAGTGACAGATGTTAAATCTAAATATGGGTTTTTGTGTCTACTTGTGATCTGATGTCAAAAAGAAAAATCTTGTTCCATCACTGTGCTTATTCACTGCATGGTGCAGGAGATGCTAAAGGAAGATGTTGTGTGTGAGCCCGCTGTCATGAACAGTGAGGACGTCCTGTTCCTCCTTTACACATCTGGCAGCACAGGGAAGCCCAAAGGTCTCGTCCACACTCAGGCTGGATACTTGCTGTATGCTGCATTTACACACAGGGTAAGCGGTTGCTGTTTCTGCTGTCTTTTCATTTGACATGCAGCTGCTGTTTGCCACTAAAATGTTTTTGCATGATGTATTAATGCAGAGTTCTATAGTTTTATACCAGGGGTGTCAAACTCCAGGCCTTGAGGGCTGGTGTCCTGCAGGTTTTAGTTGTGTCTCTGCTTCAACACACCTGAGTCAAATATAGAAGTCATTAGCAGGACTCTGGAGAACTTGACTGCATACTGAGGAGGTAATTCAGCCTCGAGGCCTGGAGTTTGACACCTGTGTTTTATACGTTTAAAGCTTAGAAGGATAAATTATCCGCATAAAGTTGAGCAAAGAGGCTTTGAATAATCCTTCTAAGCATTCTTCCCTGTGATCACCAGTATGTCTTCAGCTACCATGATGGTGATGTATTTGGCTGTGTGGCAGATATTGGATGGATAACAGGACACAGTTATGTGGTCTACGGGCCCTTGGCCAACGGGGCAACCACTGTGCTGTTTGAGAGCACTCCCATTTACCCTGACCCAGGTATGAATGTGATTGTAAAAAAAGTGGAAATTATGATTTAAGATGTCTAAATATGGTGTCACACAATAAAAAGTTTCTTTGATGGAAATAACTGAGACTTACAGGTATTCATTGTAAGCTCCTGTGTTTTTAAAAATGGTTTAAAACCTTCAGAAATGAACTAACTCGAAGAAACAAATGCTCTGTCTTCAAATCATGTATTGTTTTGAAGAGAACTCAACAGAAGTTGAACTTATGCCGGACTGTACTTTTGTGTAATACCAGTTTGCACCACAGCATGGTGCAGCAAGCTAACCAGGCAAGTAATTAAGAGGGATTTTTGGTACCATGATTTTGTTATCTTGCATAGGTATTTGACTACACGGAGCAAAGGATCATGGGTATGCGGACATGCTTGTGTGCAGTCATCCGAAAAACCATCAGCGTGTAGCTTGACGCGGATGATGCAGTGTGCAGGCTAAATGCTGACTAGTTTAAAAGTGAGTCAGAACAGGAAGTGATAGCCGGATTGAAAAGCACAGAGATTGGTTTAACGCACAGCTCCTTGTTTGTTGGCTGAAGGACCGACAAAAACACAAGCACGAGTAGCCCACAGACTGGTTGTTTGTGACACTGCCCCCTGGTGACAGCATGGCTACAAAGCTTTTTGAAGTGACGTGTATGTGTGTGGCTAAAAAGAAATATCAAAAACACCACACATCCAAAAAACGCACCCAGTGGTAAAATGCTGCCCTGCTGACACCGAAAGTTTTGGTTAAACATTACAGAGGGTAATTACAAAAATTGCCATTTAAAAAGAGCACTTATTCTAATTCTATTCTTTAGCTGAGGGTTTTTTTTGGGGGTTTTAAATTTGTTTTTTAAGGATTATTTTGTCATATACATTTTATTTTCTATAGAGAGTGTTGGCACATGCCTTAGCTGCTCTGTATTCCTGCTTTTGCCAAGAGCCCTGCTTGGGCCTGTCTGTGTATAACTGTTTACACTTTAGGCCATATTTTGTACACTTAAATTAGTATTGTCTGTATAAACAGAAGCCAGGGTCACAGTCCAGGCATCATAATGTGTGTCTGCAATCCTACCTTATTTTTGTCAAAGGGAAAAGGCACCAAGACTGAAAGCCCTCCGTAGTTCAGATCTTTGGTTTTCAGGCTACTACTGTAACCTAAGTAGTACTTTATCCCCCATTTTTTTATGTAGAATCAAGCTTTTCAACACACAGGAAAAATGTGTCTGAACTGTCATAAAATAAACATCTGTCCTTGTTCATAGGAAGATATTGGGACACAGTTGAGAGACTCAAGATCAACCAGTTTTATGGGGCTCCCACAGCAATCCGCCTGCTGCTCAAGTATGGAGATAAATGGGTGAACAAGTATGACCGGTCCAGCCTCAAAACCCTCGGGTCTGGTATGTGAAACACGATGCTTAGACAACCTAAACATCCCACCTGGTTCTCATTTGTGTAGCAATGTACAGCGAGCAATGAGGCCGTTAGGCATGGAGGTCTTGTGTAAATCCCTCATTTCTTTATATTTTGCTTCCAAGGAGCCAGACTTTTTTAACATTTATTTTTTAAAAGTAGTCTTGAGCAATAGTTCTCCGGGTTTTCTGAAGGTCTTTCAAAAATTTTCTTTGGACATTGGCTGCTTTTCCACTCATTTTCAGTCCAGTTCCTGTACCTGACCATTTTCAGAGGAATTTGTTTTCAAGGGACGAATCAGTGTTGTGGTTATACATAACAGACAACTTGACAAAGAATCCATTTTAAATTGTATTTTTAGCCACTTTGTTAGTAGCAGCTTGTCACAAAACTACATACTTTATTCCCATTTCTGAAAAATGCCAAAGATAACCGTTTGACAGGCATAAAATAATATTTTTGCACCAACAAGGTGATTCCTAAAGAGCTATTAGCCAAAAACATTTGTATCCTACAGTGTTTCCTTTAAATTTTTTAAAGAAACTGGACAAGTAGAGGACAAAAGAAGAAGTGACGAGCCTAAAATAAACTGTCTACAGCAGATGACCAATATCCAAAAGTCATGCTTATTGGAAAAAATCTAATAAAGACGTGACACAGGATCTGAGGAAGGCAATGCTCTCAGTGGAAGGATGGCTGTCATGAAGCCTTTCTTAAGGAAGGCAAATGGAGAAAAGGCTGAGGTATGCCAAGTTACTGACCAAGAACTGGATTGAACTGAAGTGATCCCAAAGAGAGTCTGGTTCCTTCGAAGTATAAAGAACTGAGGGGTGGCTTGAGACTATTACATAGTGCTATATGATTTAAGCTATTCTTGTCTCTCTGCAGTGGGGGAGCCGATCAACACTGAAGCTTGGGAGTGGTACCACAGGGTGGTTGGAGATGGACGTTGTCCTGTGGTGGACACGTGGTGGCAAACCGGTAACTGAACACACTAAAATGGCAAATTTCTTCACTATATGAAGCAACATTTTACAACAGTATCACAAACTCCTTTAGCTGTACCAGGGATTTACATTATTAAAAAGAGCAAAGTTACTAAATTCTGTTTAGAATTTGAAGATGGTGCAGAAATGGTTGCTGTTTGCAGGCCATTGGCAGTAATTTGGAGAAAGTGAATTTCAAAGGCAAAATACATGCAGGTGTGAATTTTATGCATGTACAGTTAAATCATGTAAAGGTTAAAGAGTAATGACCAAGAAAAGACCCTTGAGGAACCCCTGATTTATTTTTTATTTCTACAGATTTAAAACTGCTAACTGAAACAGAAACTTCTATCCTTTGGTATGATTTAAAAACCAGTCAAGCAACTGACCTGTTAAACCTATTGAATCAACACTGCTGAAGGCAGCAGTGAAATCAACTAGGACTGAAACTCTCTGTGAAGCACTGTTCATCATCAGGTCATTGATTTGCACAATTTGAGGATGGGATCAATTTTTAGAATTTACAAGTGAATATGCAGACACTGAGCAATTTGATAAGCATGTGTGGCACTAGCTAGATTATGCAGTAAAAGCACCACCAAAAAAGCTACAAACTACAATCAATCCAAAATTGTACATCCTTTGCTTTTTGCGTGTTTGTAGTGTTATATTGCTGCTGCCAGGTTCATCACTGTTGGAAGAACTGGCTCATCTCTTAACCAAGTATAGCCTATATATGCTATTTAGGATGTATGTCTACAGTCTGTCCTATACTCTTTATATCACCCTGTATTCTCTAACTGATCTGTAATGAGTCAATTATTTGAAAATTCTTTTGTGTTCACATTGGAATTTGTTTCATGCTGAGTCTTAGCACATTCTTCATACCTAATCCTTCCATAATGGGAGCTAACTGTAAGGTCATGAACTCTTCCTCAAATGCAGCCACGTCTACAGGCTCTAAAACAGCCCATCTTAGAGAAGTTCTCTCAGTCCCTGCAGCATTAACAGTGTTACATAAGTGTGTGTGTGTGTGTGTGTGTGTGAGGGAGAGATTTTCTCTTCTCTCAGGAGTTCAGAATCAAACCACATGTTTTCTTCTTGGAGTTAAAGATAATTTTAGAAGCAGCTCAGGAAACCAAAGGAATGAGAGAAATATATATTTTTTTATGACTCAATTCTAAAAAAGAATGGATGACTTTAGCACTAAAGTCATCCACCACCAATCTAGAGATAAGCTCATTCAGTCTCTGAAGAGGATATGCTTCTCCGGTGTATTAATCCGTGGTACTAAACCAACCATCCAGTGTCGAGTACCCAAATGTAAACAAGGTAGAACTTGCACAAAACCTCAGGATAAAAAAAAATCTCCATTTCCCATTGGCCAATTTTAGTGTGTGTTCAGAAAGTGCACACACAGTACTTACAGGTCGATGAAGAAGTATTTGCCCCTTTTTGATTTCTTAGGTTTTTTGCATATTTGTCACACTTGCATGTTTCAGATAATCAAACAGATTTTAATATTAAACAAAGATAACCCAAGTAAACACGAAATCCAATTTTCATTATTTTAAAGGAAAAAGGCTACCCAAAACTATGTGACCCTATGTGGAAAAAGTAATTGTCCCTCCTTTGTTATTTCAAGAATTAACTCTGATAAACCACTTTTTTTTTTTTTTTTTTAAGCGTAGTTTTTTTTTATTCACCCCACCCCGCCCTTATTATCTC
>VUQK01019905.1:0-17357 GCA_015106715.1 Bujurquina vittata
AGCAGAGCAGGAAAGCACTTGGATGGGCTGTACCACATTGCAGGCCATATTATTTACGAGATAAAGCCATCCAAGATCACAAACACAGTCGAGAGGTCTAGTGATCCAAATTAGCAGAAAGCAGGCACACCCCCTCACTGTAATCCCTGACAAGCCCCACATGGCGAGTTATAAAGTACAGCGAAATGATGTCTGGTTGTGCCAGGATGTCAGAATGTTGTTTTAATGGCTGAAGTTGGGCGTTTTAACTCTGGGAAGGGTTATACTAAAGATGTCTTTGCTTTATGAGGTGTCTGCAGCTGCCATCAAAGTGATTTCTACAGCACATGCAACCTTCCACACTGCTGTTAATATGAGCTGCGTGCTTCTCCCACTCCCAGCATCCTCCTTTCTGCTAACTGTATAGTACCTGTGGTGATTTCACCCTTTTCTTGTAATTCACTGGGTTTTTTTTGTATGACTAACTGCCTGCTTTGTTAAGCTCCCTGCTGAATTTTCCCTCTACTTAAGATGCAGCTCACTGCACCATAGAGCGCCAAATGGCACTTGAGCCACTAAATTCAACTGAAACAGTTTAGCTCGTAATGGCATCGGCTTCATGGTGAGTATTTCTGACTGAAGTTAGAGCCATGCTAGGCTCGTTTAGCCCACCTGCCAAGCAGTCCATTAGCCTGGCTTCATCACAATTTATAGCTACTCTTTTTTTTTTTCTTTTTTAATAGAACAAATTGCTGCCTCTAAAGCACCATTTTGATACCTTCATTCGTGTTTCCTATCCAGCCATTTCCTGTTCAGTTTCATTGTGTCTAACCTTGTTTCTGCGCTGTTTTTTTTTCTCTCTCTAATCTCTTCCTTTTTTTTATTTGACATGTTTTTCCTGTGCTTTAGTGTATTGTTTTTTTTTTTAAACCCTGATTTTTGCTTGTTTCTTTTCTTTTTTGACAAGGAGCTGCATCCTTAGCTGTGAATGGCTAAGTCACAGTCTGTATGTTAGGCTATAACAGGCTGTTGGTGTTGCTGTGATTCTGGCTGTAACACATTTCAATCAGTCCAGCACTATTGCAGGCCTTGCACGTGCACAATGAACTACCACTGCGCTGACAGTGCTTCAAAGATTAAAGAGTGCTTAAAGTACAGCTGCTGTAAACATACATTCAACTGCAGATGTAGACGCACTGTTTTTAACCCGCTGGGTGGCTGCACACTGCTGCAGCCCGGCCTTTTGAAAGACATCAGAAGCAATACAATTTGTAAGGGAACATAAAATCTAGTCCAAGGTAACATCAAACTAGAAAAGCAGTCCCATTGAAACCTGGCACTGTACTACTGAACCTCGACAGAGTTGTGCGACTAGAAAGTCAGAAGTGGAAATTTGTATGCAGTCATCCAGCTTTGGCTTCCTAGGTGGACATTTACAGATGTGCTGCAGAATATTGGAAGTACCGTATTAAATCTTTAAATCCCGTGCCGTGTGCTCTCCTTTGATGACGTAATAATCAGTTCCAAGGACATGAACCTGTATTTGACTGCGGTCCATCTATGGGCTGATTTGATGCATTGTTTTCTTTTCCTGCCTGTGTTCTGCACCGTCTCCTCCCAATCAGCTAATCTGCAGCTAGCTCCTGTATGAAACTCCCAGGTGTCACGTTAGCTCGTCTCTCCGTGCCGTGCTAAGTATTTTCACTTGCATGAATGCAAGTCTATAGTTTAGGATTTACTTATTTATTTTTAAACGTTGCATTCATTTTTATTATACATCATTTTAAGACTTTACGAGTCTTCCACAGCGCACAATTTCACTGCTGCTCGGGCCATCTGTTGTTGAATTATGAATAATAATGTGAAAAATTACAGTTATTCATCAAAATAATTGTGATTGCTGCATGGGAAAATGTATGTTACCTGAGTCATTTTATTTTCTGTACATAATTGTTTGGGACTAATTTTACTGGAAATGGGATTATTACTCATAATGATAGCAATGTCCAGGCTGCAGTACTTATAGTAAATGTGCTTAAATATACTCAGAAATATATTAAGAGTGGTATGGTTTGCAGCCACCCTGCTGTATGTATTAATTCATTATAATAGCTGACACGTGTATTCATAATTTAAATAACCGCTTCCCTAATGAGAATTTATGAAGCTCATTTGAATGTCAAATTTCAACACAAACACTTTGTTACCCCATCTGTTGTAATTGAAGCCGCTCCAGAGAACACACTTCTCTGACTGTACTTTCCAAATCGTTTATGATCAGCTTCAGCACTGTGTGTTCTCGCAGACTGCTCTCAGGCATGGTACTAACACTAACTTGACCACAGCGCTGTCTTTTTCCAATCCCACGTTTCTTTAGATTTTGCTTGGAAAATCGGAAATAGATGCAGCAATTTATTGAACCATATGGAACTACAATCAGTAAGGCAAAAACAGTTCTAGTGAGCTTGAAAGTCAGTATTTGGCATGTCCTCCTTTCCAACTTCACTGAGCTCCATGAATCCTGTTGCCACTGATTTTCCGTTCAGTCCATGTATAATTTGGCATCCATCAGCCTTTTCTCCCTGTTTACCTTCCCTAAGAATGGCTTCTTAATAGCCACCCTTCCACTGAGACCATTTCTGATGAGGCTTCAGTGAACAGTCGATGGATCAGCTGAAGGTCCAGCATGTCTCAGGTCCTGTGTCAGGTCTTTGCAGTTCAGTGGTAAGTGGACTGGTTCTTCTATCGTGCTTTTCTACCCTGACTCTAACATGCCCGATTCACCCATTCACAAGCACAAATTGCTTTCTATCTAATATTCACACACATTCGCGCTGATGAATGCATCAAAGAGCAACTTGGGCTTCAGTATCTTGAAGGACCAAGCCACCAACCTTCCAGTTAGCAGATGGCCATTCCTACCTCTTAAGTACGCGACTTTCAGAAACGGTTCGTCTGCTGTAGATCGCTTTTTTAAGCCTGGCACTTCTTCTTTTGCCCTCCACTTGTCCACTTCTCTTCACACCATGCCCAGACATGCCCAACTTTCAGCTAACTGCTCTATGAAAATCCCTTTTTTGGGGCAAAAATACAAATTTATACCTGTTTATAGATTCAAGTGAATAAATGGGAGTAGTTTTTGCAACAGATTGCTAGCAACAAAGTGCCGAACAAACATGTAGATTTTGAACATTTACAGTGAAACATTAAAAAAAAAACTAATGTGAACTGTCTTTGGTTTTATTTTTGGTTCAAGCTTTTTGTTAGTTCAGGGAAGATTATCCTCCATACAGGAAATGAATTCTGCTACTATGTTAAAGCGTTTAAGATGCAGCGCTGAGATATCGTCCAATGAGCGCAAATGATGTCCTCGTTGATAACACATTACATAAGAGCAATAAACATGCGATAAGAACATTAAACAAAAACACGCTTACCCCCGCTCTTAAGCATTTTTTTAACAAGAACAGGAAGAGCTTCTAATAATCCAAACTCAGGGCTCACATTAAGGCCAGAAGAAAAGAATCTTCCAGAAGAAAATAAAAAAAGCTTTGAGTGAAAGCCAGCTGCATCTTCATATGGATTCAGAGTGAAGCTCTTTGAAGGGGTTTGCATTTTTAAAGATGTTCTCAATCAGAAGGCTTCTGAACCCACCACCAGTTTTTAGTTTGCAGCTGTATAAAATATCATCCCAGAAGAGTTAGCCAGCTGACTTTCACAGGAAAATTTCCTTTAAAGTTAAAGAGGCAGAGGGCAGGAGAGTGCTGTGTACACGGGAAAACACACACACACACACACACACACACACACACACACCAGTCGATGGCGGGCTCCTCCTCTTTACGGAGATTGCATTTCTCATTCCCTTTCCTGCTGCTGTCCTCGTGTGTCTCTGCCTGGCCTTTTCCTCCAGCTGTTGCTTTGATATTAGCTTCATGAAATCTGTGTGAACACCACAAACGCAGCTAATCTGCCCGCTGCAAGGCCTCATTCAGATGGCCCTCGTCCTCTTCTCGTCTTCTCGACTTTTCTCGCAGTCTTTAATCCTCCCACCGTCAGCACAACGCGGGAGCCGTTAGTCTTTTATTTCCGCTCTCCTTTTTTTTAAATTAAGCAAGTTGGATGAAAGGGTGCAGTGTTTTCCGTCAGTCTGATTGTGCAGCTTTGGTAAGTTTTCCTGCAGGTGTCCTGAGAATGAAGTTCATTGGTTTGTCCTCTGCTCACCTGTTTTGTTACTCAGCCCGATGGGACATTATCACCAAAATAGAAATAAAAAAAAATCACTCCAATGAGCGCGTGATGGAGAGGAAATGCTAAAATGTCCCGGACCAAATGAGTTTTATGATAAAAATGTCATTTTAACTGAAGCAATTAATCTGCATTAGCCTGAGGATACCGGCCTCTCCAGCTCTGGCTTCATATAGTTAATGTTCTTGTTTCTATTCATTTTAATGCCAGCCTTTGCATAGTTGTATACATTTTTCATTTTTACATTGGTAATTAGATTTGCTGGGGAAACTGGTGAATGCTGAATAATGCGATCATTGAATGAATGAATTTGTCATTTTTTTTTGAAAAATAATTTGATCATGGAAAAGCTTTTTGAGCCAAATTGAGTCAAATTTAAACAAAAGCTTCCTGTATCTAGAAAAATAAAGGTAACAGTATCAGTAATAAAATTAGATGAACAAATATTTGAGCTGTTTTAGTAAGTGAAATAAAAAAAAATCATTTAAATTCATTTTAAAACAGCACATTAGACTCTATTTTTACAGACTTTTTGTGTATTTGTTGAGGCTAGGACATTTATGAGTCAAGAGTGTTGTCTTTATGCTGCAATATCTGTATTGAACTTCTTAAATTTTGTTCCTGATAAATATCATTATTAGCTATAAAATCAAACTTTAAAAAGTAAAGAAGAGATTTTCCACAATGGAAACTAAACTGAAATGAGCAAAGAAAACAGAAACTGCAAATTCAATTAAAACTACAACAAAGACAAAACGATTTCACCTCTAATTAACATCAGCACACCAACAGCTCACAAAGACCTTCAGAGAATAACAGGAAACATAGTTACAGAGAGAAATTTCTTCTTGATCTAATTGAAAGTATTAGCAAGATTAATGTTTGCAAATGCAGACATCACCAAAGTTCCTCCTTTAAAAAAAAAATCACCTCCTGCGTCATTTTTGCAGGCACCTTTTGGGACCAATTGGACCACCAACCTTCTGATTATTAGGTGACCTGCTCGACCTCTTGAGCTGGAGCCACATTACACACTGACAGGATACGTGAAGCCACATTTTGGAACAAACTTATGCTGTTGTTTAGACCGGAGGACACGTTGGGTTAAAGCCAGACAGAACTCTAAGGAGTGAGAATTGATGTAATCACGAGTGTTGCTGCAATGCTCTGTTGGAGCTGACAGTATTGAGTTAGTGGTAAGCATCATAAAGCGGGCCCAAAGCACATCCCTTTCTGACACTCAATAAATGCTCCAGTAAGACTCTTTGCAGATAAGAAAACCCTCACAGTTCCAAACACTTTTCTCAGCTGTGCCAAAATCGAGTCCTGGTGTCCCTGATTGGTTTCTCTGTTGAATTCTGAGCACTAAATGGGATAATGAATGGGATGCCTCAGACCTTATTTGGTTATTGAGCCCAAGCTGGGAGTCTGTTTTCCCCTGCTGAAGCAGACATAATGAAGTGAAACCCAGGCAGTCTTTACTCAGTATGGTGGAGCCAGTATGTACTGTAGAGGTTTTGGGGACTGTGAATCATTGCCAGCAACTCTCTTTTGGTCTTCTTAATGCATGCAGTTGATTTCCACTCATGAACACAAAATAAAAGAGCACATATTTTTATTGATTTCATGATTTTGATCTATGAGCAATATAATGTTTTGTATTCGCTGCTGAGACAGTGACTTAGCTGAAAATTCTGAGAGAGTTCCTGTGACTCTACACGCCCTTAAGATAAGGCCTGACAGAGAACCTGAAAGGAACCATCTAACGCTTGGAAATCCACCTTGTAGACTGCACATAAAATAGATACCCAAGATTAGGAGATTTCTCATTAAAATGAATAGCGCGCTCAGAGTTTAGAGCCAATACTTCCCGAAAAAAGATCATCAGTCAAAAGAGACGAGTTATTTTCCTTTGAATATACTTGATGAGTGTATGTGCTGCAGCAATGACCATCTGTCACAGAGCTGCCCAATCTATCAGTACAATCCTTATTATAGTGTTTTATTGCATTAGTTATGTTCCTTACAAAAGATATATATTGTTCTACAATACTGTCCATACAACATACAGCAATGCAATTATATGTACAGTTATGTACAATTATTCAGTTGCATGGCTGCTACCTGCAGCAGGGCTCTCTAAGGGATTTTAGATGAGACTTCCTGGTAAAATAAAGTTAAAAATGATTAAAAAAACAGAAAATGCTGATGAATGCCGTAATGATTAAATTGAGTGAGATAGATTTACTGCTGTTTGGCTGTATGAGACTCGTTACAGCAGTTTCTTTGTTCTCAGACTGCAGCCTTAGTTTCTAAAAGTAGTGTCTACTTTTAAGATTAGGCTTCAAATTTTCCTTTTTTGATAAAGCTTTTAGTCAGGTGACCCTGAAGCATCCTTTAGTTATGCTGCGATAGGCTCGGGCTGCTGGGGGGACTTCCTGCCATATGCTGAGCGTTTCTTCTGCTCTCACAATTGAATTGAATAGAAGCTGGAAGCTCCTCTCACATGTTCTCCTTTAGGCTTTCTCACGTTTATCTTTTGATCTTTGAATGTGAAATTTTCTCTGATATATAAGACGTCTGTGCAGAAGTGCTGCTCAAACTCGTGTTAATGTGTAGAAGGTGCAGGAAGTAGGGCCGGGCGGGGGGGTGTTAAAGCTAACAGCAGTGTTGTATTCGGGTAGGTGGCCGACACTGTTTTCATAAACCATCCTGTGAAGTAATTTAGTAAACAAGATCAACTAGTATAGCGAAATGTTAGCATATAGCTGTCACAATGAGGAGAATATATAAACTGTAGTTTATAAATAAGATGTTACTCTTTTTATATGTGGCTTTATGTGCTCATTTTTACAGCAGTATGTGCACAGTGTTTACACTGATGACAACAAACGGCGATGATGTGCATGCTGTTGCACAGTGTTTTGTCCTGTCTCGACTCAGTCCTCACTCTGGCTGTTTAGAGCTGAGCCCCTGCGTACTCCTGCTCTGCAATAACACCGAGATTTCATTGAAACAGAGCAAAAGGGACCGAAACAGAGCGCCGCGCACACATGGATACGTCTTGCTTTTTCTTTTTACAGTGAACAGAGTTCCTGTGTTTCAGGCTTTTAGTCACATTTCCAGAGAGAGAAGTACGCAAAGAAAACATCTCTGCATGTCTTTTCTCAGCGATGCGCACACACGGAGCTATTTCCATGTTTCCTCCTTTCTTTTAATTCCCTCGGCAGGCACCATTACGTAACACGTCTGTCATAATGCAGCTTTTAAAGGGAATGTGCTGGTGAGTTAGAAAAATGTCTGGATATTACAGTATGTTAAGGGTTAGTTAAATTAATACTCATTATTCCCAGTCCCATGCTTCCCTCTGCAGACACTTGCAATCAAATGCAACAATAGAAACAGTTTAACATGCTAGAATTAAATTCCCCCTCCACTTAGCTCCACTTAAGCAGCTGTGCTGCTAAACTTCACTATTTAATATGAAATGATATCAAAATGCTGTCACTTTAAAGAGCGTTATCTGCAGCAGCTCACCCTTTCTTCTATTTACTGAGATCAACACAGACTTTCAGAGTTGAGTCAGTGAATATATCAAAATGAGTCGGCTCTGTAATGCATCACGTTCTAACTGTGAATGATGGCGTGAAGGACGATCAGGGTAGGGTTGATCCCTTCACCCAAGGAGTGTGGCTGCACGTCTCGCACTTCTTCAGAGATGCCCTCATAGCGAGGCATGCTAACTGCAGGATGTTAGCCAGCAGCCCCAGTGCATAAACCCGGAGAGTCATATTTTTTCTATTAAAAATATGTATATATATGTATGTAATATTTTTTTTAGCCCTGATACTTCTTCTTCTGTCCTCCACCTGACCAGTTTCCTCATTTTTGTAAGAAGGCACTGGACACCATGCTGAGAGTTTTTGGCTAGTAGCTCTTTGGGAATCACAAAATACTATTTCATTCCTGTCAAACTGTATTATCTTCACAGATTAAGCTAAAAGTATGGGGACAGGTTGTAGTTTGTTTTATTTGTGACAGGCTGCTAGTCCCTTCAGTTTGGATACTGAAAGCATCCACTCCGACGGCTTTTTGCCTGCAACAGCAAGCAAGCTAAGTCGTCTCCACTGCATGAATCCAGCCGTGGTTAATCTGATTTACCACAGGTTAGACAGCTCACAATAATATGAATTACAGTAATCAAGTTTTTTTTTGTTTTTACATCACAACATTGTTAAAAATGCTTTACAAAAGCGCGCAGTACACGTAATAAAATGCAAGCTGAAAAAAATGTTAAAATAATAACTGTTTTAACAAAGCAGCTAATGGTAACTTTAAAGTCTTATTCAAATTAAATTCAAAATAACACTTCTGTAGAGGCCGTGCATTTCCGTGGAGTCATTCTTCAAACATTTTATCTGAAAATGCAGTTTTGTGGAACTTGTGTTTCTTTCCCGATACACACAGTTTGCATATTTTCAAATATGTGCAACTACCCACGTGGTTACACTTTCTGATTTGATGATTTTGATTGTGAAAGATTCAATTTGTGTTTTCACCTTTGGCTTAAATAATAAATTCACCAAATGACTTTGTGACTCCATAACAGGCATTCTGTTTCACACATGCTCTACTATGAGTAACAATTAATGAGTGAAACTTTGAAGTCACAACAAGAGTCGTTATCTAAATGGGCCTTTTTTTTTTCCATGCATGCCTTCATGCTGATAGTTTTATGTTAGACTGATAACGCTCTGTTCCTAAATGAACTGCTGAGGATTTTATCACTAGACAAACATTGTGCAAACTTGTGTAAAACACATCTGGATATGCTGGAAGATGTTTATGTTCTTTTGAGCTTCGCAGAGTGTAAATGCTGCTTTTACTGATGTTCCTGCTATGAACAGAATTTAATTCTGGATACTAACAATGCAAAAAACATTCCAATGTAGCAGATGTTTTTTTGTTTTTGTGAAGCAATATTAACATTGATGCTGAACCTCAGACATCGGCAGACTTTGAGAATGAGGTTCCTGACTGGGCTGAACCGCAGACAGTGGTGGACTTTCAGAAAGAAGTTCCTCGCTGGGCTCAGTCAGTTGCAGTGGGACTGACACAGCAACAGTACAGAGATGTGAGGAGTTTCTGGGGGGGAAAAACACATTTCTTTCTTCCTTTTCTTCTTTGCTTTAAGTTCTTCAGAGTTCTTTGTGACAGTGAAAACTGGCGTAACTGCTTCAGACACTGGCAGATGTTCAGAGGAGGGTTCCTCACTTGGCTGAACCGCAGACAATGCTGGACTTTCAGCAGGGGGTTCCTCACTGGACTGAACATCAGATGACGATGGGGGTTTAGCAGGGGGTGATGCAGAACATGGTGGGATTACATCACTGTTATCTGCTGGACTTGTTGTTTTCTCCACAGTACCAGCAACATTTAAGCCACCGTGAACTCTTGATGGGTTCGAGCAGCAGGTGTGTGACCATCTAGCAGCTGGGGCTGAACGCTGTTGCAGATGTGCTACTTTGCCACAGCAGCAATCGTACTGAGGAACACTGGTGCAAAGTTTGAAATATATTCAAGCAGAGTGGAGAGCGGGAATTGCTCTCTGACATCAGTCAGGATGGCCTGGACCACGTCGTCTCTGATGGAGCGGGAGAAGGTGGCCTGGCTTTCTGTGACATTCTTGGAGACTTTATCCAAAGTGGCCTTTGTCAGACTAGTACAGATAATCCTCAGACTCTGGGATGCCATGTTCAAGAGGGGCTGGGAGGAAGCTGCCAGAAGCCCTGCAGGACTTGGGGCACTACCTCTATCACCACTTCCTCTGCGGTGAGCAGTCTGGAGGTCTCTGTTTCCTAACTTACTTTTTATTATGTTTTTTTTTTAATTTCAGATCAGTGTCACTGATCTCATCGTACGTGAACACAGCAGGGCAGAGCATGCTGAACTGAAACGTTTGGGGGAATTCTGCAACAGTAAAGATAAAAGTTATTTTTTATGATTTAAAACTTCATTTTGTGTCAGAATCTGCAAGCTTTTAATGTTTATATGATGGGTGCAGTGGTTAGCACTGTTGCCTCACAGCAAGCAGGTCCTGGGTTTGAAATCCCCCCATGAGGCTGGGGTCTTTCTGTGTGGAGTTTGCATGTTGGCTCCGGGTACTCTGACCTCTCACAGTCCACAAACTTGTAGTTAGTGTTCATCATTCAATTCCTCATTTTTGAGCAGAAAATTTAAGCTGCTCCATTAATGAAATGAGCTTGCTTTGTTTTTGTTTGTTTGCAATTTTATAAATTAGAAATTTGCCCTGTTTGGGTCCGGCCCAGTTTATGGCAGAGAGCGCGGCGCCTTGTGTGTGGATTCTGTACTGCTTGCCAGTGGCGAGTCCAACCCTGGCCACAGAACAGCAATACACGTCTGATGGAGACATCAACAGATCTGAGAAAAAAAAAAAAATAGTTTGACCTTACATTAACTTTTTTGTTTTTCTTGCCATCATTGTTGAATAAATAATTAGCATAATCAAAATTGAAATATAAGCTTCTATTTTAAGTTCATATATGTGAACATCCGACTCCTCACTCGTCACAAACCTCACCGCACGTCACTGCTCAGAGGCTTCAGCTGTTTTCAATACACAGTCTCTAGTGGTGTCCAGCCGTGTGGAGAGACTGTGCATTTGGCACTATTGTTGCTGAGATTGAGGAATAACACATCAGGCTTCTTAGAATGTTCAGTGGACCCTGCGTCATCATCAGCGACTTTGTTTCCAGGAAGGTCTTTGGACTTCATTCTGGGGATATGAATGCTGAGAAATAACACTAGAGCTAACATGATTGGGGGAAACCATTAGATGGAGAATGAGTATGTAATATGTAGGGATGTGATTAAAAACCTGTGGCTCATTTGTATGCTCTTGCGCCGTCTGATGCTTTTTGGGCCCAGGGCTCTGTTGCTTTTTAAGCTAGGAATGTAATGAGAAGCTGATTTACACCTCAGATCCCAGCAAAAACACCTATAATTAGATAGCTGAATAGCTAGGGTCAATTACTGAGCACTTAACCCTCTGTAGCAGCTCACCAGTTTCTAAGATAAAAGACAGAATAGATAATTTGCATGTTAATTGGGTGCATATACACCTTGTAGTCTTGATCGAGCTCTGTTGATGCGCTGTAGCTCTTGGCTGACACCTGATCGCGCTCCCACCTGTCTTATTAAAATATATCAAACGCTGAATGTGGCGTTTCCTCGTGTGCTCTGTCTTATTTGGCACCTGATAGGGAAGCATGTAAACAGAGTTGACCTTTTCCCGCTGCCATATGCTGCACTGCGGTGTGACGCCGCGCTCGCCTGCATGCCCACGATTCCCACTGCACTGTGAAGGACACAGAGTGAAGGGGACTCAGTGGTTGCAGCACCTAAAAAGAACCAAACATGCCAGCTGCATGATAATATGGTTGTATGGTAAATTTTAAATTGTAGTTTATGTGGGTAAAGTTGTGAACAGTCCTGTGAAAACTAACTACACCACGATTCAGCAGCTCGCATAGCCGCCTTTTTCACAGCAATAACTTGAAGTAATTAGCATTGAAGCATTAAAGACAAACATGCCCACTTTGTCCAAAGGACATTGTTCCAGAAGTCATAAAGGGGGCTGCAGCAGAGAAAAAAGCTGGAGAGACAGTGAGTGAAAAATAGACATAAAGCAAACAAATGAAATAACAATGAGGCAGCGGTTATCTCCTTTCTGCTTCCTCTTCCTCTTTTCACCCCGGTGTGCGACCTGAAGCACAGACATACTGTGTGATGCTCATTAGGCTGTGACTCAGAGCCAATCAATGGCAAACCCCTACCCAGTGTGCACCTTCCCTTATCAGATTTTAATTAGTAAATAACACACACAGACACACACATTAGATTTTAGTGGCAACATCCTCCGCAGGTGGTCTGAGCCGCTGAAGCTGGCTTATTAAAAGACAGCAAAGCTTGATCCAGACTGAAGGTTAAACTGTTTATTTAAAATACAGCAGCATTATTGCAGTTACATTTACACTTCATTACCGTGTGGAATAGCTGGTAATAACAACATTACACCCGCTAAGTAATTTTGATATGGAGTGTGTGATTGGCTGCTTTTGCACGCCTGTGATTTGAGGCAGATCTCTGGGTATATTTTATTAATAGTGACCAGACCAGCAGCTAAGACACAACCCTGTAAACCTCCCACTCCCCCTCTTCATTACTGCCTGATGAGGGCTGGAACATCCCTTCAGGCCTTAGGCAGTGTGCTAATAGCGGCTGTCTGGTGACGGAGAAGTCTGGTGCAGAGTGCAGTCACCCATGGCACACTGAGCTCCAACCACTCATTCATTCAGCTAGAATGAATTGACCCCACTGGCAGCAGCACCTCTTCTCACCTCTTCAGCGGGCACAAGTGGCTGTCGTGCAAAAATGTACAAAACCTTTCATTTAGCACAAGAAGTTACACACTGTAGCATTTACGTCAGGCGTTAGAGGCGTTTTAGCTGGGAAACGATGATGAATTCTTAGCAATGCATTATTATTGCAGCTGGTGAATATTAGATAAAGATACATCACACGGAGGGTTACGAATACTTTAAAATGGAAAAGAATAAGTGACAGCGCACTGCTCCCCAGAGGTCACGGTCACACTCGTCTTTCATTACTACATCCGGCTGTGACACCATCACACTGATAAAGTCTGTCTACAGACATTTAGACAGAGATGATCTTCTGGCATTGTACACACACACACACACACACACACACACACACGGCAAATATTGAAAACCATGCAGCTGATAATGTCCTTACCTCAAGCAGTCCATGTCTGCACAGGTGTTGTGTCATTCTGGCTGATAAGACTGATTTGATGGTTTGCTGATGCCTCTGATTCTTGTTGATTATTGTGAGTTTTGGATTCTTGTTCTTATGTTTTTGGATCTCATTTCTATTTTAATATTGCTGAAGTTTATAATGACCTGTGTTTGTTTTTGGGTTCCTGTTTTTGTCACGTGCTGCTGTGGCAGGCGAGGCAGAGGGCCCCAACGCAGGACTCCGAGGCGAGAGCTAAATTTAAACTTCAGCTTTATTAGCGAGCAGCATACAGCAGGGCTGGTCAGAAGCCAGCAGCAGAACACTATAAACTTGAACTGTGAGCATGAGCTCAAACTATGAGCTATGAACCAAGAACATGAACAGAAGGCGCGCAGCAGGAGAGTCGACAAGGACACCGGAAACACAAAGACTGAAGACTAGACACAGGAGGGGAAACACACACACGCACACACACGGGAACACAAGAAACTAAACACAAATGACTTTAGGGGTCATTTACAATTATCAACATTGTCCAAAGCGTACAAAGAGTTCTCTTTCTCAGATATGAATTAGAATTTACAAGAGCGCAATAAACTGATTTGAATGTGAATGGGAATGTGTGCTGCACAAAAAGTACACACTGTACACAGTGGCAGTGGAACAATTTGTCATCTGAAGAGCCGGTCTTGTGCCAAAAAGTGATTTCCAGTATTTGCTAAAAAGAAAAAAGGTATTTATATTGTTGTAAATGACGTGTTGACCTATAATCTGTCAAGCTTACCTCAAACATCATCTCTCATGAATGATATCAATCCATTTTGGATCCTTTATTTTGTTTTATGTCCGTCGTTCTAGCCAGTAAAGCTGAGGTCTAAATTTAGCTGTGGTCTCTTGAGTCCTGCTTTGGGGTCCTCTGCCTGCCACAGCAGTATATGATGAGTTCTGTGCATGTTCCTGAGAAATGCCACCTAAAAAATGCACCAGTAGTGTAAATTGTGGTCCCGATTCTTATAGGCTATTTAGAAAGTAAATATTTAACTTTATAATTTTATCACTCAAAGATCAAAAGTAAAAAATGTTCGAAGTTCATTTTATATGTCCTCTTGTCTTCTTTTTGAATGAGCTTTGAACACGACCATCCAGGTTTCTGCGAGGGGCCGCACCGCCTCCTTGCATGGCAGTTTCACGTGGATGTGTGTGTCTGTGAAAGAGGAACAAGCTCTAATTAATTAATGCATAAAGAAATAGGGAGGGGGGGGGGGCATGGAGTTATGCAAATATCTTCATTCATTTATTATAAGAGTCAACATTAATCAGCATTTCAGTAAAGATGGTAATTTTTGCCAGTTGGCTATGATTAAGCTGCATTCCTTTGCCAGCACGCTCTAAAACTGTTTTCATTTTTTATTGGATCGTACTGTGAAGTTGTACCTCTTCAGACTGCTGGAAATGATTCATTTTTAATGATCTTAGCGAAGAACCTCATCATCCGTTACTGTAGACATACAGTGTGTGCGACCTGTGACGAGCAGAGGTTGTGCAATAATCAGGAGGTTCGGGGAACCTCTGGTGAAAGCAGCATTTCAGTGTTGTATCTGTTTCAAATGGACCAAAACCTGCAGCGTCTTGCAGCTTTGGGGCAGTGGAGCAAGCTCTAAACGCAATATGGACATATAATCAGCTCATTGTCGCCTTTTGGCAACTCATTGTGGAAGTAGTTAATCTTCTCAGTTGATCTAAACAACCATTTTTGGACCTACAAAATTTCAGCAGGTTTCAGAATTGATGATTGTTGTAAGTTGAAGTGATTTCTGTGGGAAGAAGATAATTCCACTCACTGCATATGCTAATCAGTGGTGAATTTCTTGTGGTAACCCCTCCCATAGCCACTGAGAACAGTGGTTCCAGCTTTTTGTGGTACAACGCTGGTGCCAACTTTTTTTGTTGTGACTTAAGCAAAAGGACTCACAGGCAGGATGCACCGCTAAAGGGACCCAAAGCGCTCTCTTACTACAAGTAAATAGGTACAACAGCTCAACAGAATACTCAGCTCAGACTCTCAGGTCATTCTTTGCTTTTGCAGGTGAGTTTCATCCAACTGGGCAACAAGGTTGACGGGTTGGCAAGCAGGTAAGTTTATTAGGATGAAGTTTCAGTGATAGCCGTAAAAGATAAGATAAGATAAGATAAACTTTATTAATCCCTTTGGGAGGGTTCCGTCAGGGAAATTACAGTTCCGCTAGCACAGTTTCACACATAGAAATGGAAAAAGATAGAAATAAAGTTTCAGAAATGTTACAATTGTGGTAGGAATTGTCCGTAGTGCTGCATTCACGTCTTCTAGCAGATCTTCAGAGAGTACACTCTGGTAGTCGGCGTCGAGAGGTCCAGTTTCTTAGCCATGATCTTATCTTTCAGGTCAGATGCTCTGGCACTCAGCGTACTAGTTATTATTGGGGCTTCGTACCCAATCTCATATGTACCCAATGTCGTCCTGGCTCCCCCTTACCGTGGCATTTGTGCTGTACCTCGTCAATAGCAGTTGCTTCCGTCATATGTTGGAACATTGAGCCGTCAGTTGGGATGCTGGGTTTTGAAGTCTCCATAGGTCCCACATCCTCTTCATGTAACCCGGCTTTGCTGGGATTACATGTAACATTCAACAGTTCCCGATTCTCATCTCGTGTCCACGTATGCCGTAACCTTCTAGTTCCAGTAGCCCACTCATCGTCAGAATGCCCTGGTTCCTAAACACCTGACGCGGACCTTGTTAATCCGGGCAACGTCCGAGCCGGTATGGCTTCAGTTACGTATCTCTCGCTCATTTTCGGAGGTAGGCTTGGTTAGCACCAGAGACCGTTACCTATCCCACTGCACCATATATATATATATATCCCACAGTGATGTACAACATAATATGACAATAAATAATCAAAAGCATTAATATTATAATATTCACTTCTCTTATTTTATTCCAAGGTGAAGTGTTTGCAGCTGGGGTTGAACAGCAACACCTCCTCTATGGTACCAACCAAGCAGAGGTACACGTACAGATGGGATACATGTGCACCCCTGCCTCCTGAGCATCGTATTTATTTGTTTTTAAGGCTTTTTCCAAAAAGAGAAAGTGACTGAGTCCAAGCACAGTGATAAAATATTTCTTAATAAAAACGAGTAGTCTCCATCACCCCAGTATTCATAAACACCATCTTTGAACACACTGGAACAGTGTTGACATAAACATCTCGTTTCCTACTGGATTTATTTAAACACTGACTGAAATCATACTGACAGGTTTGGCGGACCTCTGTTACCATCACCCACACATTAATCAGAAACAGATGAATGAATGAACCACACACAATCAAGTTAGGGTGTTATTGCTGTTCCTGGCAGTGATTATTCCCATGCTGACACTGTTGCAGAACAGCCAAGAGGCCATCACAAGCAGCTGAAATGGCAGTAAAGGTTTTGACCAGCGGGGGGCTGAGTGCACATGAACCCTCAAGAAGTGAACCTTTTTTTGAACCAGCTGCATGGAAATCTTCAAACTTCACGAGGCTTCATCTGCCCATCGCTAAAGTTCATAACTTGGCAAAAGGCAGCAACATCCTGAGCAGCTCTGCCGCGTGAGCTGGTCAACCATAGGCGAGCCGGAATTAAGCACTGCAGATAAATGACAATGAGACAGCGGTGTCTGCTTCAGCTTTGAGAAGCCACGCCCATTCTGGGAGGAGCTACGCACAGTTAGCAACATACTGTACACACCCATACACATGATGGATCTGTATATCTATGCGGGAATACAGGGTAATGTTGGTGAATACAGATGACATGTAGATATTCATTTGCAAATTTTCATATCACAGCTGCTCAACTTTTAAATGTTGCCCCACACAAAATGATTCACCGCTTCTCATTTGTAGCTTTTCTTATTATATTTATTCAGCCACACAACAGGCCTAGAGCAAAGAGACCAGTTGCCAAGTTCCCACAGAGCAATATGTTGCCCTGCGTTTGTTGACACGGTAAATAAATGGTGCAATTATTTCCTAGTGTTTACTTTGCCTCTGTGTGAATGCCTCTGAGTTACTGGGACTCTTTACTGCACCACGTAACAGTGAGAGCGAGGAGCAGTTAGACAATGTTAGTGTCGGACGTAAGCAGAAGATTGTGTCTCCACTTTTCTTTCTGCAGCCTTTTTTTTTTTGCTCTCTCCCTTCAAATATCCTTCCATTTATTTGGAGAGCATTAATTAAATTGTCTGTAATGGCAGGGAAGTTGTT
>VUQK01019907.1:3650-14428 GCA_015106715.1 Bujurquina vittata
AAATAAATGCAGCTTTTCCCTAAAACACTGACAGTGAATCAGTAAGAAATGGATGCAGAACTGGAGCCTATAGAGCAGTTTCATGGTGATTTGCTACATAACATGTTCAGCGTCTTTGATATGATTCACTTGACTTTACTGCTGCGCTATGTTGTGTCACATTAAAATAAATTTCTCTGTGACAAACATGTTGTGTCACATTAAAATAAATTTCTCTGTGACAAACATGAAGGAACCTGCTTTGTTCCATTATTCTAAATACTCTTCTTCCTTTCAGGTATTTGCAGGTGATCCTCCTCCACTAAGTTCTGGATTGTCTCCTGTCCAGCTAATACTCTGTACTGTCTGCTCTTCTCCCTCCATCCTATCTAACCTCCCTGCTATTTCTCTGTTTCCATCAATGACTTCCACTTTTCGTGTCTGTTCCTCTTTCTTTTTCAACGTCACTTTTTGTCCCCTTCAGTCTTTGTATGTCTGTCACTCCTCCTCTGTCTCTCTCTGCCGGCTCTGCTGATCTCTTAGAAACTGAGCAGTTCCTTTGGGACGTGGGCTAAGCTGTATTGTGTGACACCCCGATGGCGCCTAAAGGCAGCATTGCACTCACACACAAACACATAAAAGGTCTTCTCTGCACTAGGCTTTTGTGGAAATGGTAAAATTTTTAAACAACAGCAACAACCAACCGGCAGCTATCATTAAAGTCACAGCGTTTTTGCAAAAGGGCAGACACCAAACTGCGACCACAAAATAAAACAGGAAATGACCAGAAACATAAAACCAAAATCTGAAAGTATGACAGTCACACACAGACCAGAGCGGAGCTGAGCAAAGGTGATGTTATATGAGTTATGTCACTGTGAGTGTGTACAAAGGATTTACAGTGCTTTTTTTTTTTTAGATATGTTTATAACTTTGATGTGCATCTTGTATTTTATCTGTTAATCGTGTGTGTGTGTTTTAAAGCCAGTACTCCATTGTGCTGGGGGTGTCCCTTGATGGCCTTTAGCCCTCATCTGGGCATGCCCCCATAACACAGTCTGATTGGTCTCAAACTGTCATGACAGGAAATCTATGTGTGAGTGTGTGTGTGTGTGTGTGTGTGTGTGTGTGTGTGTCTGTGCAGAGACGGATGCATCTGGATGACAGCTAAATTGAATGCCAGGGCCATCAAGGCCACCGGATCACAATGAGAGAGATGAGGCCAACACTGCACAGGGAGAGACTTGGGGAGAGATGCTGGCATTAAGCCCAGAGATGACATAGAGACAGTTGTTAGGAGGTGTGTGTGTGTAATTGATTGAGTTTTAATGTGGTCCCTGATGAAGAGTCACTGACATCAGGGGGAGGAGAAAAGAAAAAAAGGAGAGAGGAATATGGGAAAACTTTCTTCTTCAAAGTAAGATGAAGCCGATCAAGCACACTGCTTTGTCCATGGATGAAGAATTGTGCTTATTTAGTCTTATTTCTGATCTGTAGGTCACTTAAATCATTTATCCCAAAATAAGAATGATATAAAAAAAGAAAATGCAGTCAATGCTGTAAGCGGTTCAGTTATGGTAAAATGTTTAATTCAAAAATCTTTGTGACTCACCAACTGGAGCTTTGTTTGTGTTTGCTTTTGAGATACGGTGCTGTAAAAAAGTATTTGCCACCTTCCTGATTTCTTATTTTCTTGCATATTCTCCCACTTATTCAGATCATTAAACAGATTTTAATATTAGACAAAGTAACCAGAGTAAATACAAAAATCAGTTTTTAAATGACCATTTAATTTATGAAGGTGAAAAAGACCTGATTACTGTCAGATCTGTGGAATCCTGAAAGGGCTTAAATTGTACCTAACAAACTGAAGTCTGCTAAAAAGGTCTCAAAAAGCAACACATTATACCATAATTTAAAGAAAGAGCTGAGAAACACAATCATTGATATTTATCAGTCTGGAATGGGTTTCTAAGGGTTTGGGATTCCAGTGAACCACAGTGAGAGCCATTATCCACAAATGGAGAAAACTTGGAACAGCGGTGAACCTTCCCAGGAGTGGCTGGCCTCTCAAAATGACTCCAAGATGTTGGCAACTCATTCAGGAGGTCACAACAGAATCCAGAACAACATTTAAAGATCTGCAGGTCTCACCTGCCTAGGCCAGTCTTCATGATTCAACAATAAGAAAGAGACTGGGCAAAAATGGCATCAGTGGGAGAGTTTCAAGGTCAATACCACTGACCAAAAAGAACACAAAGGCTCGTCTGTCATTTACCAAAAACATCTTGATGATCCCCAAGACCTTTGGAAAATATTCTGTAGTCTGACAAGACAAAAGTTGATCTTTTTGGAAGGTTTGAGTTCCGTTAGAATCTATCACAACAATTCACAAAAAGAACATCACACCAACAGTCAAACATGGTGACGGTAGTGTGATTTTGCGCTTCAGGACTTGGACGACTTGCCATAACTGATAGAACCATGAATTCTACTCTCTACCAGAAAATCCTGAAGGGGAATTTCTGGATTATTTGGCTTATGCAGCAGGGCAATGATCCAAACCACACCAGCACGTCCAACTCTGAATGGCTCAAAAAAAGGAAAAAGGTTTTGGAGTGGCCCAGTCAAAGTCTGGACTTAAATCAGCTCGAGAAGCTTTGGCATGACCCTAAACAGGTTGTTCATGCCAGAAAACCCTTCAGTGTGGCTGAATTAAGAGAATTCTACAAAGAAGAGGCCAAAATTCATTCATAGCATTGTGAAAGACCAGCTATCACAAACGCTTCATTACAGTTCTTACTGCCAAGAGTGACACAACCAGTTATTAGGTTTAGGGGACAATTACTTTTTCACATAGGGTTGGGCATGTTTGCATAGTTTTTTCTTAATAAATTACATCATCATTTAAAAATTTCATTTTGTATTTACTCTGGTTAACTTTGTGTAATATGAAAATTTGTTTGATGATTAAACATGTGAGTGAGACAAATACGCAAAAAAAAAAAGAGAAAAAAAAGAAAAAAAAGAAGAAAGAAATCAGGAAGGGGCAAATTCTTTGTCACAGCACTGCACAAGTTATGTGCAACCATCAACACTGAGTTTACAGATTCCACTTCATTCAATCTCTCCCCACCAGGCAGCTAATGCTTGCTAGCCAGCTGCCTGCAGATATCAGGCTGATGTTTTGTCAACACAAACTGTACAGACAAATTAGTGAGCAGACTCTCACTTCCCCGTCTCCCTTGGACTCAAAGTGATCATTAAATTATAATGTTGTATAATGTCTTCCAATGTGATTTGGGTGAGTGGCTAGCAGAGAGATAAAAGAAGAACATTAAGAAACACTAAACAATAAACATCAAGCAGATTGGTCAGGCTGCTCAGATCAGAAATGTGCAGGTCTGGAGCCTGAGATAGGTGCAGGGAGGGAGAGGACAAAGTGGAAAAGCAAACTGTCTTCACCTGTTCTCAACATGCTGAAATTCTTGAAAATTTTGAAGCATTAGGCAAAACACAGGTGCTCCTCTTAAAGATACGTGACCTTCTTGACAGCAATCATCTTTGCTACATGGAGACATTTTCTGAAGGTAAACAACTGCGAATTGCTCACTTTCAAAAGATGTTTTCCAAATACAAAATAGCTTTTGTCTGGAAACCATAGATAAATATTTCTTTTAAGCATGATCACTGTGTGGCTGGTGGAGCCTTTCTTGATGGACATTTTGTTGTTGCTGTCTTGAGAAACACAAATATTTTTAAACCAGCTAAATTACACAGCGGTTACATTTTCCAGTGTGATACCTGGCTATAGCGTCACTTAATATCTTTTGGAAAATTATGGATGTTTATGTTTGATGATTGGAAGCATAGATACTCACCACCCACGTTATTAGATATAGCTGTTCAACTTTTAACAAGCAGTTGATATACATAACACATACAGTTTATTTACATTAACAAGCTTCTTAATGTAAAGATATCAACTTCTATGTCATCATATATCATCTGCCGTTAACATAAACATCTAATCAGCCATTTGCATGGCAGCAACTCAGTTCATTTAGGCATAGAGACATGGTCAAGATGACCTGCTGAAGTTCAAGCTGAGCATCAGACTGGGGAATAAAGTTGATTTAGGTGACTTTATGTAATCTACTAGGATTTTCCCACACAACCGTCTCTAGGTTTTACAGAGAATGGTCAGAAAAAGAGAAAACATCAGTTTAGTGGCAGTGAAAATGTCTGGTTGATGCTAGAGGTAAGAGGAGAATGGCTAGACTGCTTTGAGATGATAGCAAAGTAACAGCAACTCAAATAACTGCTTCTTACAGGTACGCAGAAGAGTATCTCTGAATGCACAAGAAGTTGAACCTTGAAGCGGATGGGCTACAGCAGCAGAAGACCACACTGGGTGTCGCCCCTGTCAGCTAATAACAGGGAACTGAGGCTCCAATTTGCATGGGCTATTCAAAATTGGACAATAGAAGGAAACATTGCTTGGTTTTGCTTTTGGCTGCAATGTTTGAATTGTAGGGGCCTTGTATCAGTTTAGGCTGGTGTGGATGTAGTAGCGTGGGGGGTATTTCCTGAGCACACTTTGGACTCCTTAGTACCAACTGAGCAATGTTGTTGACCATGTCCATCCCTTTATGACCATAGTGTACCCAGCTTCTGATGGCTGCTTCCAGCAGAATAACACATCATGCTCAAAAGCTCAAAAAGAATCTTGATCACGACAGCGGGTTCAAATGGCCTCTACAGTCATCAGATCTCAGTCCATTAGAGCACCTTTGAAATGTGGTGGAACAGGGGATTCACATCATGGATGTGAAGCTGAAAAAACCTGCAGTAGCTGTGTGATGCTATCATTTCAATATGAACCAAAATCTATATGGCTCATATTGCTTCCACATATTGCTACTTTAAACATTTACTATACACAATATACCTGAGGTAACCAGAAATGAACCATGAGCTAGGCCAGCATTAGTACGGTTGACCTAATAAATTAGTTGGGATTCATAATTGCAAGTGAGTTTTCTGAAACTGTGTGTAGAGTTCTCTTTTTGTGAAGAGGAAAACTGCTCTTCATCCTTACAGATACTGGGAAGAGGGCAGGTGATGTGACATTGATAGATGTACATCAGACTCATTGAATTGTCAATATTTGGCATGTCTGTACTTCTGGGGGCAGAAGATTGAAATGGCTGCATATTTTCCTTCTGACTTCTCAAGGGTCAACTGTCTCCTGAGAGATATTTCTGTCTGCCAATTGCCATTTTTCAGCTCAGGTCTTCAGCTTCTTATCATGGGAATAGTAAGGTTTTCCTGTTTTCCCATTCTGTCTTGATTTGACCTGTAAAGCAGGTATCTGAGACATTTGAACCAATTTGTTTGGCACAGTAATAATTTGGCTGAGAGCACACCACAGTCAATCATATTCAGTGAGTCTGTCTGTATACATTAAAGCACCTGTCTAATATCAGAGGGATCTGTGGTGCCAAGGAGAAAGTGGATGGCATATGTCAGAATAAATGATTCCCGGGGTCCAAGGATTCCAGACAGAAAAGTGCCCTGTCCCACTGTTTGTATTTTGATGAAAGGACTAAGACCAACCAACCAAACACACACACACACACAACCAACCAACCAACCAACCAACCAACCAACCAACCAACCAACCAACCAACCAACCAACCAACCAACCAACCAACCAACCAACCAACCAACCAACCAACCAACCAACCAACCAACCAACAAACCAACCAAAAAACAAACAAACAAAAAAAGTTTTAATCCACCAGCAGGATAGGGCCTTTTTCTGTGGAATTGGCATGTTCTCCCTGTGCATGCATGGGTTCTTTCCAGGTAATACAGCTTCTTCCCACAGTCCAAGGATTTGCATGTTAGGTGAACTGGTGACCTGTCCAATTGAAGCCCACCTCTAGCCTAATGACATTTGGGATAGACTCTAGCTTTCCCACAAGAAAATGGATCGATATAAATTCTGCTTCTCTGTAGTTTAATCTCTGCATTTCCACATGTAACTGATATTTGAAACACAGATGCTGTCTGGGAGGTGTACAGTACCAGTCCTGTATATACACCTCCCACCACCATTCTATTGGTCACCCTCCCTTTGGTTTGCTAGTGAACATCCAAGGTCAGCCTCTTCACTGTGGCGCTGAGCTTTGGTACTGATATTTCCCTTTGATGTTCTTGGTGAGGTCGCAAATGAGAAACAGAGAGGGAAAACGATTGTATAGTCGGTTAAGAAGCGGACGGGCACGAGCTAGGGAACGGGAGAAGATTAGGGTTCAGCTATGTACATATCAAGTATTCATATTTAAATCCATATTTTAATTACTCCATTTAACGATTTAAAAAAATAGGTTACTGTTGTCATGTTGCTGGACGTTATACCTTTGATACAATACTTTGAAAAATATCAATATTTAATACAGTTTCTCATACCGGGGGGGGGGATTGCAATGAAAAGTTTAGACTACTAACAGTGTTAGGCATTTTCAAGTAACAAATAAGTAAAAAAACAAACTAAACATATGAAATTAATAATTATTCTTATATGTGCATTCTTTTATATTAGAGATGGGAGTGACAGTGTATGGCTCTGTGAACCTTACCCTTCTTGGAAGGCAAATGAGCCTTGACATACTAAGTGCACCTTCTGAAAGACACAATACACAAATACTTAGCGAGTTGAAGTTTTCACATTTTAACTCCATCAAGTGAGTGGGTTCTCCTCTGCACTGGGGTCAGGCAACTTTTCATATATTAGAAACTCATTTTTGAGGGCTGTGTCTGCACTCCCTTCTCTGGATGATGCATTGCCTCCATTGTCACTCTTTTTTTTTTTCTCCCTGTGCTTGTTAACATCCCTGCAGGCTTTTAATTTTCTTTTCTGGCTGGTTGGCCAGCATAAATTAAGGGATGTTGTTAAAAGACAGTTAGTGCTATTTACCTGCTAGTCACACAGAGACTAGGGAAATTAGGGGAAAATGTGTATTTCCTGACCGGCTTATGAATGGTTACTTCCTGTCAGGTGAGGTTGGTGAAACTGGCCAGTTGCCAGGTGGAATTGCTTGCAAAGAGGTGCTGTACCACAAACAATTCATGTGATTGCTTTGTTGACTAGCAGAATGCTGTGGTCACCTGTAGTTTGCATGTAAGATGCTGACTAATCTACAAACACTTACACAAAGCCATTTACTCGCTGAGTGGTCCTGAAACAAAGCAAATGGTCTCTGCTTCTGTTCCCCCCACACACACACACATTTTCAGTTTCACTACCGCTTGGTGAGGAGTTTGAGAGTGTTTGTAGACAAGCTGTCATGTTCTGTGCAAACTGCTGATCTGTTAGCGACCAACGCAATCACAAGTAGTTTCAGTTGCAGCTATGTATATCTCTTTGTGACCAATTGCATACATTACAGAAAGACAAAAAGTGAAGAAAAAGAGGAAAAACTGAAAAAAGAGACCACTCAAAGATAAGTTGTTAGAAGGAGGTTATCATGATGATGATAATTCAAAATGCTGCAGCGAGAGTACTGACAGGGACTAGAAAGAGGGACCATATTTCTCCCATGTTGGCTTCTCTTCATTGGCTCCCTGTTAAATCTAGTTAGTTAAGGCACATGATGCACTGGGTGTTTATTTTTCACTCACCTCTTTTCACTCTGTGTTTATACACAACTCTGAATTTAATCATTAGTTATTATTAATTGCTGACTCTTTTCCACAGTGTGTTTTTTGTCCTGTCTCGCTCCCCTCATCCTCAACCGGTCGCAGGAGATGACCCTCCCTGAGCCTGGTTTTGCTGGAGGTTTCTTCCTGTTAAAAGGGAGTTTTTCTTTCCTCTGTCACCAAGTTCTTACTCATAGGGGGTTGTTTCAATTGTTGGCTTTTCTCTGTAGCTGTTGTATGGGCTTTACCTTACAACATAAAACACCTTCACCTTGAATTGAATCAACAACAAACTTACTTTAGTCATTTTGTCCCAAAGCCAAACTTTGCTAAAATTAAAACCAAAAAAAAAAAAATGAACATAAACCCTTTATAATGCAAATTTTATCTTAAATGAAAAGGTTGAAAATGACCATTAAAATCTAACCAATTGTGTTTCTGGCTAACAGTTTTTGACATTGTGTACTATAGAATTATTTTGTTTGGAATCAAAAAGATTAAAAAAGCTTTAATTCAAATCCCTAATTAGATATGGTCAAACAATGGCAAAAAGGGCATTGTTTGAATGATGTAAGTGTACGCGAGGAGAACAAAGGGGCATACAGATGAGAGAACAATGCCTTGTGATGAGCCTCCACCTCACATCCACTAATCACTCTTGCGCTGTAATTTACAATTACACACTACAATGGAAATGGCAATGTAGTGAATGATAGCATGACAGCAATGAGGAATGGGTGAAAAGGAACAAATGAGAGTGAACTGAAGTAGAAGCGATAAGAAGTGAGCAAGCCGAATAAATGGAGACAAAGCGTGGCGCTAAAACGTAAGAAAAACGACGAGTGAAAATTTGTGCAAGAAGTGCAAGTGAAAATGGTAAGTTTCTGAAAAAAGACAAACAAATGGAAGCCAGTGTGAGCGAGAAAGAGAGACAGGTCATATCCTATCTCTATGGGTGAGCCCCCTGCCTATTAGAGTGTATTAGCCTCTGGCTGATGTATGGAGTGTTGTCAGGGATATGAGTTTTAGATAGGCCGCAGTCTGGGTTAGATAGAGTTTGTGTAATGGAATCCAGTCCCATATCACTCGCTATGGGCCAGAGAGGGTGGGGCTAATTCAATTGCCCTCTTCTGCACCCCTAAGAATGGTCTGAGGCTTGAGGATAAAGGATGGACTCTTTTACAGGTGAGTGCACCAGGCAAATCTATCAGTCAATCCAAATAATGTTTTCATTCTGATAATTTGTGGTTTAGTACAACGTGAGAGTAATCTGAAAAGACACGGCAATCAATTTCCATTATACAAGACCAGAGAAGCCCCGATCGACTCAGTTCCCATTTAAATTTAATCTATGCTTTTCATAAAGAACTTAGTTTTCTTATTAAATCTGCTTCCTGTTGTCTAGACTGAAGTCTTTTCTTTTTTTGGTTGTTAACTTAGAACACATAAAAGCACTGACACACCATCAAGATCTGACACACAGAGCATGGTTTGACTTTCCAGAAACAGGCATTTGTTTTATGGCAAAATCACACCGAGTTCCACAAATCCGACAGTTGTTAAGCGCTTAGAAGATAAGGTTAGAATTGCATGAGTGGCATTCACATAGGATTTCACTTTTTACAAAGGTTTTAAGGACACGAGTATGATGTGTCCTGGTGTCAAATATAATGTATACAATGAAGGAAATGTCTGACATTTTTATGGTGGATTGGAAACTCTTTGACTGTAGTGTCTTGGTAGATATTTAAAATAATACATTTAATGTTTCTTGAGTAATAACACATCGAATAGCAGGCAAACATTTTAGTTCTTTTACAGTGTAGAATTAATTAGTTAATATGGTTTTCTAAGTTTTTCAAAGTTGTTCACCGGCTGGGTGATGTGGAAAAAATATTATCATGATCATTTCTTTTCCCATAACAGTCAGTATTGATACGTATCACAATGTAAATCAAATCACTTTTGCTCAAGCTTAAGGGTTCCTTTTTACTACTAAGTGAGATGTGATGAGGCTAATTTTGACTTAAATCTTATTTATTTTCTGTCAGAAGTTGAATGTGACAAATGCGCCGTAGAACATTAACTTAAATAAAATCTAAATAAAGACAGAAGAATAACTAATAAGTCGCTTTGGTTGAGAATGAACCAGCTTTGCTCTTAACACAAATTGTTTTGATTTTGTTTCCCTTATCATGTGATTTAAGCACAGCAGCACTTCAGTCAGCGTTTGCAGTCTCAAACAGGGATGAAGCAGCTAAATATTTATTTTCTGGCTGGACCAGCTGTTAGCCAGTTGTTGTCAAACTGTCTTCCTATTTGCTGTAGCAGCTTTGGCTGAATTACACAATATCACAGAGGAAGCACTTGTGTTCCAGTACACAGGTTTGTTTGTTTGTTTTTTCACTGCTGTATAAAAGGTGGGAACAGTAGGTAAAACATAATTTGGTACACGATGCACTGATTTGAAGATGCATTTGTTAAGTGTTAAAACAATTTGGCACCAAGATTATTGCGACAGATGGTTCAATTGGTAAACAGTTGTAGGAAGCAGGAGCAGCAGGTTTATTTGATCAATTTAACTTAATAATTCTGGTTTCTGAGCACTGATACGACACATTTTTGTATCACATGACCAATATGGTTGTTCGTGTGATTTTGCGTGAGGCTCTGTAAGGTTTCTGGAGCTCATTCAATTTCTGTTTCACAGTACAACAACGCATTGCATGAATATGTTGATATGATGGCACGGCTTAAGCACTGAATGGAAATACTGCTCTTTATACCCCAACATGAATTGCTATTTTTACTTAAAGCCTGTTCTGCATTGCTGAAATGCATTTACCAGGTTTGAGGTTTACATTTTGGGAAAATGCTGTGAGCACTTCTGGAGCTCCATAAATAAATGCATTTTTTAAATGTATGTTTAATTGTTGGAAAGGTTAAAATTAACTCCCACACCATGGTTTCTCAAACTTTTGATGAATATCAATTTAGGTGGGCCAGCTTATGATTGAGTCCCCCCCCCCCCCCCCCAAAAAAAAAAAAAAAAAAAAAAAAAAAAAAAAACCAAAAAAACAACCCAAACAATT
>VUQK01019909.1:7118-20416 GCA_015106715.1 Bujurquina vittata
GGGGGGGGGGGAGGGGGGGGAGGCGGGGGGGAGGGGCGGGGGGGGGGGGGGGGGGGGGGGGTGCAAGCTCACAAAACTTCTGTCAAAGCCTTTACCCCCAGCCAGACCCACACCATTCACACACACATGAAAGCCCCCTTGAAACAGGGAGGAGAGGCAATGACTGCTTCATATTAGTGTTTAATTAAGTTAAAAGACCTCTCTCCACCTCTCTCACTCCACAGTCCAATAACTCAATTGAAGTCATCTTTCCTTTCATGGCTCAGAGCTGCTGTTCCTGCAGCCTGGGATCACAGGCCATAAAAAGCAGATTGTGCCATCACCACTGCAGCCCTGATAGCCGCCTGTGGCCATCAGTGGTGCCTCACTTATGAGATTAATTTAATAAAATTATTATGAAGACCTCCTTCTATAACCACACATTTCTATGGCTTTGTTTTTCATGCACCAAAGTATTATTTTCTTTTCATACTACCTGCCGACTCTCATCTCAGCCCTGTCTTCTCTGACAGTGTCCAAGCTTCGCTCTCCGTGGTTTAGATTTTACCCTCCGGCCAAGGGTTCAGCCACACTGATGCCAAGACAAGCAGGTCGGCCTCTTTCATCTTTATGGCGTTTGAGGGAGCAGATTTCAAATCTGATCTTAAAGTCTGACTCTCAAAATGGTACCATGCAGAAGAATGTGCAGGTTGGAGAGGATTTTATTTCCCGTAACCCTCTTCAGCTTTTTAAATGATAGAAATCAAGAATGCAGAGACACATTAAAGCTGATTTTGTTGAAGATTCAAAGATAATATATGATACAAGTTACCCATAAAAGACACTAGCTCCTCTTCAGTATTGGCTTCAGTCCACGATTATTTTAACGGACCTGTATTGACTTAAACAAATATAATGCCAATTTTTGTGCTCCTTTATGACAGCCAGGCTCTGTGACTATGTCCCTGTGACCTGGACCTGGACAAGTGTCAGAAAATGGATGGACACTTTGTCCGAGGCAGTTCGTCCTATGTCTCCATCAGCCATAGTCGAGATTCCATGTTGTGAAGTCACTTTTTCCAACTTTCTATTGTAACACCTAAGTCTGAAGTACTTAATGAATATTATAAATGAACCAAGGCACAGAAAAAGTCAGAAGTGATTATAATAAGCTTTGCTTTGTATTTCCTTTTGCTTGTTTTCTTAGCTGCAAAACATTAGTGTATTATGGCTATGGGTTGCCTATATCAGATCTGCGACAGAGAGATCACTCAGTGATACAATTTCAATCACACTTTTTTTTTAAAGTTCAAAGTTTTAGCTTAACTTCTATCCTCACTCACATGTTTTTCACACCCTCTCCCTACAATACACCCTGTCTTGTTCACCGCTTTTCTGTATCATTACTCCCTCTTGCTCCTATTCACTAAATGTGTCTAACATGTCATCTCCTCCCGATCCTTCTCCACAGTGACAGATCACTGCTTAGCACCTTCACAAGTTGCTAGATCTGGTCTCCAGAGGCTGTCACTGTGGTTCTGATCAGATGACAGGGAGGGTTAGAAAAACAGATGAAATCTCCTCTTCTTTCAACAGTTATTTATGAACAGCACTGAACGGGAGAAAAGCCACATGAGATAAGCAGCGGGGAAGCTTAGATTGGAATGTTAGTAGTGATGAGCTACTAATTAATAAATAACACTAAACAAGCTTGACACTCTGCATTTACAAGACACTACTGCATACACCTTTCTACTACAAGGTTGGACCCTTTTTTTCTTGGCAACTGCCTTAATTCTTCATGGCACTGATTCAACAAGGAGCTGGAAACATTCCTCAGAGACTGCCATAGGTCAAATACACTGTAGCAGGGCTAACACGGAGAGACAGACAATCACCAATTCAGAATCTCCAATTAGCCTAACAAACAGGTCTTTGGTCTATGGATGGAAGCCAGTGTGCTCAGAGAAAGCCCACTCAGGTAGGAGGAGAACATGCCAACTCCCCACAGAAAGGCTACAAACTCAGGACCCTCTTGCTGTAAGGTGACAGTGCAACCCACTGCATCATCATGCTGCCCAAGAATGTCAGTGCATCTGTATGTGTATGTGTATCTGTGTATGCTTCTGTAATGATTAATGAATACACACAGATCTCTCAAAGACAGAGTTTATTTTACAGCCTTATGAATAAATGAACATATGGGCCAGCTCGACCTGGTGTTATCACAGTGTCAAATAATGCTGGCCTGAATGACTTGATGCACTAACTCTGGAAATTTTGGATGCCAACAGATAATTGTCCTCTTTGAACAACAAAATTTCCATGTAGTGGCAGTGGTGGCTGTTCAGCCACATACTTCTCAATCACATATCAAAGGCTACAGATTTATTTCTGTCTTTCTTCCTTCCCGTGCTTTATAATTTTATACATCTTTATCTGTCTACATTGTATAGTTTAACTATCTCACACCAGCCACTCTGAGTCAATATCTTTTATTATTAAACACCTGCAGTACGGGTTTTAAATTCTCTCAAGTAACATTTTATCTGGCTAACATGCTGCTGTACGGGTGATAAATCTTCCTTTATGCTCGCAGCGACTCCCACGGTTCGATTACACCACCTTGGCAGTAGATTTTACTTCACATCCCCAAATTACTGTCTTAAAAAATATCTATGAGGCTGTGTAAATCCTTCAATCATCACACCACCGTTAAAGTCCAGCGAAAGTCCATGTTGATTCAAGCCCTCTGCATTTCATCCCTCGCCTTAGCTAAAAAAGCAAAAGCAGCCAATGATATAACTCCTGTGTTGAGGTTTGTGTTTAGCCTCAGATAAATTAAAGTGATTTTAGATCAGGCTGCTCCCGAATTCCGGCTGCATGAGGTGTTGAGAAGGATAAGGAGCGCTATCACACTGGTGATTGAGTTGGTAGAGGTCTCACATGCAGAATGCCATTGACTGGTAGGGGGCCTCATATTGAAGCTGTATCATTCTCTGCTTGAATTGAATATAAATTTACACTGGAGGAGATTAAGCACCCGTATCACATTAGAGCATTGTGGGTCCAAACTGTAAAAATAAAGTGTGTGTGACACCACCGCTGCTTTCACTTCCTCTTACTGCACACTTGTGGCACATTTTTGGAAGGTTGGGTAAGAGTATCTTGTTCCATGCCTCCAGAGATACCAGCAATAGATACATCTCCTGATTGCACAAATAGAACAGGAGGGAGGAGGGACAGAAAGAGAGAGACAGAAGGTGAGACACAGGGATGTCCAGTCCTAACGAGAGCCAGTAATTCATGTCAGAAAGGAGAGTTGTGAGTTATGACCTTTTAAGCCACAGTGGGGTTAAATGTTTTCATTTCTAAACCAGCTGACACTCGACCTAAGGAGTGCGTGGACAGCTTGATGTGTCTGCAGCAAAATTTATGACCATGATCATTGTCTTTGTTATTTTTGCCCTCTGAACTCCTCCCTGCTGCGTGCCTGCCTCCCACCTCATCTCCAAACTGTGCATTTCTCGCTCACTAGTCTGCGGCGAGTTTCTTCAACATAATCCGGTCTCAGGCTAGAAGCGTAGGAGGAGATAAGAGAAGAAGGGCAGGAATACTGATGCTGGAACTGGAGTGACTCAGACTCTTGGCTGACATTTGGGATTTTAATTAACATGAGAGAACCCTTTGACACTTGAACCCCCATCTGCAGGAGTGGGTTTCACTTTGACGTAAGGAACCAAGGAACTTGTTACTGATCAGACTGATAAGACGCTCATGTGTTCCTCGCGTATATCTTGCCCCTAAGTAAGAAGGTTCTTGGTTTTAACTCCAGGCAGAACCTTTCCATACAGAGTTTGCATGTTTTCCCTATGGCTGTGTGGGCTTCCAAAAAATTTGCCAAATTTGCCTTTGACTAAGCTGCTGATTCAGACACAGATTTGGTGCCTGGGAGTCCTGCCTGCCCTCTGCTTTTCTTAGTACCCATGATGGGTTAAATGCAGAGCACAAATTTCCTTATGTGGATCATGAGCTTTTCTTTTTTTTCATTTCCCTCATCCATCTCCAGCACAACAGTAGGTCATACACCTACTTGGTTAGGCGACACTTTTTCCATAAGCGTTCACTGTGGCTTCACACCAAGTCAAGACATCCAAATTTCCACCAGCCTCTCTTACAAAATATTGATCTCATCACCACGTAAATAAACACGATGATGGATGGCAGAGGTCATTTTTTTTCTGTCGCCCAGAGTCCCTGCTTTGTGTGAATCTCCCTTTGAAGGCTGTATGCGGTAGCTGTCTGACAGAATTGGGCAAAACACAACTTCAAGCCTTTGAAATATGCAAGGAAAAACATGAGGTTCAAATGAGTCGCAGCTCTGTGGTGTTTCCATTAAAATGTGTGCGGGTGGTGCAGGGACGTAGTAGAGGGTAACTCAGTTTATTGACCATTTGTGGAATTGGAATAGTCATAAATCTTATAAAGTAGATGAAAACGAGTGAAAAAGTAAAACAAATACAGAATGAATTGGTTCATATTATTATGTCTTTTAACGATATTTGCTGAGTTTAGTATGCAGTATTTTCCACACTGAAGAACTTCCTGAAACTTGTTTGTAACTTACTTGTACTCTGTAATGTGTACTTTATGTCCGCCCCATGTCTGGTCTAGTGTGCCCGCTCATAATATCAAAACTTTTCTGACTTAGATAATAAATTAGCAGCTGTCTTCCAATTAGTAATGGAGCATTTTAATTTAAGCTTGCCATGGACCCAATAACATTTATGATTGGTCCAGACCAGTCTTTGACCTTTGACCTTCAAACATAAAAAAGGTTGAGTTACCCCCGTGACTTACTAATCCATGTGTAGCACATTTAAGTAGCCTCGTCTTGACTTTCGTAACCATTTTTATTTTGCCTCTCACCTCTCAGCTGCATTATTTGTTTGTTTCTTTCCTCCTGTCATCACTCGCTTCATGTCTCTAACAACAGTTACTGCTTCTTCTACTGCTTCTCCCTCTCCCTCTCTATCTGCCTATGTGTCTTTCTTTGACTCGCTCTACATCTCAACATGAGAGCAGAGATGCTGAGTGGCAAGCTCATAAATTTTGCCTGGTGTGAAACAGAAGATGACCTCCCTGGAAGGCTGGGAGGTTTTTCATCGCTGGAGCCTTTTTAGTGCCCTCCACTGCCACCACCACATGTCACCAAACCCATGCTCCACTACATGTTTATGTGTTTGCATTTTGGGATGTCAGAGTGCAGAAGAAGTTTTCTGGATTTAAAATGACAGAAGAAAGCGAGTGTGTGATGAGGGGAAAAAAAGAGGAGTAATTCATATTTGGATGAGGTGGCTTAAAGGTAAAGAATAAAATTATTCTACTGACAAGATTAACATAGAGTTGATGCTGAGGTTTTTTACGACAGGGTGCCAACGAATAAACACAATTCAGACATGACACCTCCTCTGTGTGTCTTTGCATGGCAAGGGGACAGCACCATTCCCCAAATTCCACCGGGCTGATCTGGTGTCAGATGGTCCCAGCATTTCGGTCTTGGCCCCCCCTCAAGGGAAGGAAAGAATATCCCATTCTGCGAGAAACACGAACACGGCAGGACGATAAGTTTCTCTGGGACAGCTGTGGCCTAATCTCAAATCCGTAGCAGCCGTTACCCAGCGCTGGCCATCAGAATCAGTTATCCGATAACACTGTGGAAATGACAGAATATGTTTTAACATACATACAAATCAATTTTCTTGTGCTGGTGGTGTCTGATTACATCCATCATGATCGACAGTTTAGTTGAACAACAAGAACAAATTTTGTATCAAATCACTCACTTTTATTGCTGTCTTTCATTCACTCTCATAAAATCATTCCTGTAACTCAAACTAATTATCGTTGAGAGTCCTGAGAACGTATATGATCTGTTATACTTGTTCCCTTTTTGCTCCTGTATTTCCTCATGATGCTTACTCATTTTTACTTTATCATTTATGCAAATGATGGACAAAGTCAACCAAATAGACAGCGGTGACATGCACTCTGTGCTGGTCTGTTGTGGTGAAGAGAACTGAGTGTGAAATCAAAGCTATTGATCTAATTTCCTTTCTTACCCTCACCTATGACCACAAGCTCTTGGTAGTGACTGAAAGAATGAGATCACATATGCAGGTGAAAGGTGGCTTGGCTCTGACTTAGAAATGAGGAGCTTGATTATTCAGGTGGGGCTCAGAGTACTCCTCCAAATCGAAAGGAATCAGTTAAGGTGTTTTGGGAATGCTCCGCTGGAAGAAGTCCCCATTTTGGACACAGGATGCCCAGGTGTTCCCCCAGAGCTGGAGGAGGTCTGAATATCTCCACTTAGACTCTTGCTCCTGCAACCCAGATGACCACTTTTCAATCAAGTACCTAGGTATTTGATTACAAGTAAGGGCACTGTACAGAATAACAGTGCAAACCACTGATAAATAAAACAAAACAAATACCAAAACAGGGAGCCAGCAGGAGGAAATAACAGAGGAGGAGTTAGAGTTCTCACCACCAAATGTCAGTATATTTCAGATTGCAGTCAACTGAGCTCTGTTTTCTTATCCCTCCCAAATAAAATGCATAATCCTAGCTGCAGCAGCTGCTCTAGGACAAACAACTTTGGCTGCTGTGCATCTGGATTGTGTGTAGGCTGTCAGTCTGCTGTTTACCTCAGCCAGTGTCCATGGCTATTTAGTCTGGAGGACGCTGTAGAACTTGTGAGCTGATGAGTCAGTGAAGCTCACTGGTGAGATGTTGAGGATATCCTGAACTTTTCTGCTGTTTTTGCTGCTGTTAGCCTCTGTTAGCTCCTGTTAGCCAGCATTAGTGAAACTTTCTTTGAAGTAGATCTAACACTGTTGGACTCAGATACATTAAAGCCTGACTTCAATTCAGAAGATGAGGCTTAAGGTGGTGTTGCCTTTTTCCTTTGTGTTGTCACTTCTTTGGTAAAGGGGACTCATTCTCAGATGGTAAAACATAGGCTCAATACTTCATATCTGGAATCTAAAGGTGCAGGCACAAATTAGAATTTGCCTTCATGGCACAGGAACATCTAGGAGTTCTCTTCTCCTCCACCTTTGGCGTACTATGTAAGTGGCCACATCTCTAGCCACATGCATACGAGTGGTGAAGTCCATCACATAAATATGAATAGACACGTAGAACTGAGATGGACTGGAAACATATCATTTAAGTATTGAACTTAAATCTGCTTAAAAGCTCTGGATGCTCTTTCCAAGGTCATTAATGGAGATTCACTCCATAAAAGTGAACACCTCTTGTGGCTATCTTCACATTAACATTTGCCAAATAAAAGCATGATTTCAAAATTCTTATTTCACAAATACTTTGCACTGCTTTTTTACACATGGTGTGAGAGATATTTAAAGCACAGCCTCCACGAGCAACTGGAGGCACTAATTTGAGAAACAAGAGGAAGCAGAACACGATGCAAGCAAAGTTATGATCCCTCCCCAGAGGTATGAAGTGTCTCACTTCATCAGCTTGTCCCATCCTGCGCCAAGTTAAATCTTTACCCCCTCATCTCTTGTCTGTTACCATCTCAGCACACTCTAGGCTCACAAGACTGTGATTGAAATAACGCGCAAGAACAGATGGCGTTAGCACTGGGCACATGCTAAAAATATAACAAATACTTAAGATCCATCTTAGCAAATGTTAAAGTCTCTCACTGTATTTTGCTTTTTTTCTCAGCTTGAAGGAGGAGTGGCAGGCAGGTGTGCAATTCAGTCATTAGTCTCACAAGTCCTCAAGAGAGGCTCAACACTCATCCAAATTCATAGAACCACTCAAACACCCACTTAGGATTTGTGCACATGTGAGGAGAATGCTGGCAAGACACTGGCAGAGGAATGCAAACAGACAACTATGGAGAACAGACTTAAGGGTTGATAGACTGAAAGCAATGCCAGCTTGCCACCCCGGGGTGTCTGTGCATCTGAATACGGTGTGATTTATGTGCTGCTTGAGATGTGGACAGTAGAGGGGGACATAAAGTCAAGATCTTTACTGATCCAGTGTGGGACCTTTGAAATTCTCAGGACCTTTCCCCTTATGTCTGGCTTAGCTCTGTTTTCTCACCAACAGCGAAAGGCTCCATGCTAAAGTTTGATCTTGGAGGCAACAGCTGCAAATTGGAATCGAGCAGCATTTGCATAACAGGCTTTGCCATTCTGAGATACTTGCTACTAAGACTAAAGTGGTGTTTAAATTGGAAGAGATGAGCAGTGTGAAAACTTGAACTTAGTAAGTCCTGAGTTATCGCAACTTTGAGGCGAGTCACTGAAGTGTCTACCAGTGGGAGCATGGATACTGCTGATTGACAAATGACGCGGTAGTAAAAACAATTTGTGAATTTCTTTCCTTATTAGGTAACCTAAAATATAACTCACATAGCCATGGTCAGTGTACCATGTAAATGTATCCTGTGGTTGTAGGCTGGTTGGCACTGATCCATTTACACAACCAGTCAAAGCAGGTGCATCGTAATTTTCTTGGAAATGCTCATGTTTTTGAACCCACGAAACCGTAATAGAGAAAGGATGATGATAGAACAGACACAAAAGAATGCAAGTTATCTCAGTGGCAGGTCTGGAAGGCACAGCCAATCCTCAGTTTTAAATTTATCCCAGCATTTGAAAGAGTGGACGGAGTGCCAGAGCTGTCACCGTCCTCCTGCCCTTGTCTCTGCCTCTTCTTCTTTCGCCTCCTCACTCCTTTCGCTTGTCCAGGCCTTCATCGCCATCTGAGTCTCTCCTCCGTCTCCACCTCATCTTCTCACATAGCAATGTCTTCTCACATGTCCGATTTGGTGGATACATTTAACCCAAGATCCTTGCACACACCATAGCTGTGTACATTTTTAGCATGTTTTTTCTTGTTCCAAAGAAATGGATGAGTGGGAACATGAGCGCAATAAAAACATCCTCTTCTGAATCGGAGGCTGATGTCTCTCTCTGCTTTACTGTACTGAAATTACAAGTAGCATAGATATTATACCTTAATTTGTCGGTTTGCTACACTAAAAAAAGAAATGTCATACTTAAGAAATATATACTTTCAAAACACCCGCCTTTCATAATATCCTTTTGATTTCTCATTGAGGATGTCTCTGTTAAAGATGTCATTTATCCGCTGCTGCAAGTGTTTCTGCTTTTTCTGCTAACCAGTGCTTTGCAGCTGTGAATGTGCTGCAGGAGTAGGTTGATGCAGACTGCTCACCTTCCTCAGAGATTCTGCTGTGAGTGTCGGCAACAGTGGCACATCCTGTGACAGTAACACGCTGTGCATGCTGAGAGATGTAAAAGATATGCAGGTCAACCTGTCCACTCTGTGACCTGCACCCAATAACCCCCAGCAGGCCACCTTCGACCCTTAACCTCACCAATTGCTTATAAGCATGCAAACAGACACCCTTTCCATGCAGTGCAGAACACATGCTAACACATTTTAACACAGTGGTAGGAGAAATCAATCAAATCTGCACGGATGCAAAATCTCTCTCTCTCTTTCTCCGTCTTTCTTGCTCTCTCTCTGACACACACACACACACGCACACACACACACACACACACACACACACACACACACACACACCTGCTAGTGCAGCTAACCACTAACAGCCAAGGATCACAGAGTCCTTTTGTCAAACAGGGAAATTAGCGCTGGCTCTCACTCGTTAGAGACCCATTGTAGCATTAGCACATTGTCATGCTCACTGAGCCTTTTCACTTTAGCACCGTGGCACTTCAGCTGAAATGTTTTCCCTCAAAGGGGAAACACTTTTGCATATTAAATATTTTTAGCATCCATTAAGCATGAGAAGTGCAGTTTTACTTGCCTTCAGTGTAAAAGATTCTGAATAATCACCTTGTGAAAATCCCAGTGTAATGTAGACATAAAGACTAGAAGGCATTTTCTCAAAAGTAACATTTTCGCTCTCAGTCAGTGGCTAAAAAATTATGAAAGAAGTGTCACTAATACAAAAGAGGGCCTCCAAACACCACATGACACTGCAGGCATACTTACCTGCCATCTCAGAGAAATGCAGTGCACGTGCGAGCTGAACTCGCTTTCTTATCAGGTCCATGCTGTTTGCAGCATGTAAACAGCTAGCTATGTCTGAGCTAAAGCTATTAGTAACAGAATCAAAACATATCATCAATAAAATGACAAAGGCTTGAATCTGTACTAGCCTACTTTAGCTGTAACAAGACAAAGGTTCTACCAAATACACTTGGTGTCAGACCCTTTAACTCAATACTCGTGCTTACTACCTTATACTACCTTTTACATACTTGACCTATTTTTCCAGGTGCTGACACATGTTTGGGAGGGTACATTCATGAAAATTGAGCCAAAAAGAACAAAAGAAATGAGCACTGTTGATCACTGTTGTCCAGACTGTGTAAAGTGCAGCAGTTTGTTAGGTCAGTTTTACTAATATAGAACTAATTTAAACATATTAAAAGCAGAGCCTTACTGATGGGTTGGTGAATGGATCCAAACATACTTCCCATCAGTGATAGATAGATTATTGTGTTACAGCAGCAGTATGAAGAATAAAGATAGTAAACATAGTTAAAGTAAAAGTGTTGCAGGTGAGGCCCTTATACGTTGACAGAAATGTGTATATGCAGAGTATAACAGTGGAAAATAAATAATAAAAATGAGGTTCAGTTAAGAAAGAGTAAAAAATAAGACTGAGATTGGTCCAAGAAAGTAGAGCAAATTGCATCATTAAATATTGACATAAAAAATGCAATTACCATGTACATTCAGTGACCACTTTGAACAAGCTGTAAGTAAGGAAAAGATCATTTCAACAACCTTAAATGTTGACGACTTCATGTCCTCATTTCTGTACACGGCAATGCAAAGATTTGAACATGTGTTTGTAATGTAAAACCTGCAAAAAGGTCAATAGCCCTTGGCTGAGAATATGTCTTAGCTAACATGTGCATGCATATATGTGCATGTGGGAAGGTGTTGAGTATAATGTTCAGTGTTAGTTTCAAGGTCACAGGCCCGGGTAGCCTTCACCCACCCGGTAACACACACGCAGACACACACAGAGGATGGTAATAGCAGTGTTGACAGACATGTGCGACCAGCTGAGCTGGAAGCCTCGGTCGCAGTTGAAAGCCACGAAAAGGCCGTCCGGACACTTTTAAACATCAGCGAATTTAAAGCAGCAAAGAGAAAGACATCTGTAAACAAGAGCTGGAACAGACGGGGGATTACTAGAAATGTTGAGGACTAGCACTGTATCTGTCTCTCTGCCTGACAAATGACCTGTTTATTAACTTCAGTGCAATTATTAAACAGTATTCATAGAAAATGTATAAACTGGCTTCATAAAAATCAGAACATGACTGAAACTTTACAGCAGTCAAAAGTATATTTTAAAAGCTATTGTGAAATATATTTAACATAATTGTTGTTAAACATCTGAAGTGATGGCGATAAGACATGCACTGATAATGCAGAACATATTTTAAAGCTAAGGTAAAAATTTGTCTTCTATATTTACATACGTGATACTATTATTTTTAAGCAATGCACAGCATTCACTGTTAAAAAAAATAGTTATAAAAAACAATGCGTGACTTTTAAAAAAACTTTAACAATTAAATTTATAAATATTTTTCAAATTAAGCAATTTTGCAACTTTTTATATTTGTGAAGGAAAGTATTTGACCTTTTCATATGCATGTAAAAATGTAAATAACGCTTGCATTTTAACAAGCAATGCTCATTTATTCAAGACATAGTAAAATATAGATTTTTTTTTCTGTCATCTGTTCTAAAAATTGTTAGGATTGATGTACAAATTCATGATTTTACATTTGTCTCTCTGGAGACATTGCAACTGCTTTTCAGTTCAAGCTGCCGTGCTCGCAGGCTCCACCTTTAAGACCGGCGTGTGGGTTTGTCAGGTCCTTGAGCCAAACTCTACCAAACATCCAACACCTGACTGTTGACAGTCATCGCTGTCTTGCCATTTTAATTGGCAAAGCACACACACACACACACACACACACACACACACACACACACACACACACACACACACACACACAGTGGTGAACAACACTATAAATACCTACTGTGAACAGCATGACACATGACTGATGTGTGATAATATTCTCATTACAATGAGCTTTGTACGTGTATGCATGTGCAGGGATGTGTGTGGTGCGTGTTTGTGTGACTGCAGGATTTTGAGTGCGCCTATGTGTAAAGGTGTTCCTCAGTCTGTGAGTGTTAAGTTCTGCGTGTGCTTGTGTGACAGTGTGAGTGTGAAGCCGACAGGTTTCACCGCCTTGCTCGTCCGTGGTCTCGGCTAGATTTTCTCCTCTGGAGAATCCAGCTTGCGGTCTTCAGTTCCTGAAACTCTGTCACCTCGTACACGATGGGAAACGTCTTCAGGCTGCTGACACCGCTGGTAATATTTGCTCATCCAAAAACGACACTGCAGCTTTGAAGATTTAACACAACCATTGTTAATTAAGTATACGTTGTTCATATTGTCATATGAATAATGAAACCATGTCTAAAAACTCAAATTCTGTTTTGTTTGGTTTAGAGTTTTATTGATGGTTGTAAAGATCACTGACTGGAACAGGTCAGGTCTGCTCGAGACTAAAAGTTTAACCAATATCTGCAAACAACTGCCCTTTGAAACATTTCTCATTTTAGTGGAGAACCAGCATCTAATAGCACATCTGCTGGCTAGTGCAAATCAAACCATTAATAATAAAATAATGCAGTAATGCAGTGCCATTTAGTGGACTCTAACAGTAAAACACATTAGCTTTGATGCCAGTATCAGTCCTTCAGTTAAAGTTAAAGTAGATTGTAATTTTTTCTGTATACCTAATTTAGCATTCTAGGGCAGCAGTTGCCTAATGCAGGGGCTTTCACCCCTCTTACCGCAGATTTTATTTTCTTTAAAGAACTAATGTTTGTTGTGGGTTCCACTACTACTGTTACCAACAATAATAATCCTGAAAAAGAAAACCAGAAAAGGGTTTGGGCCCATCCTGTGTGTCTCCTGGCAGAGAGGGCTGGTTGTTCTGATCCAAGAGCAGCTGGAGAAACACAAGGTCACATGGGATCAGGCTTTCCCTCCAAACAGCTGGTCAAACAAACCCAGCCTGGCCAGACACACACACACACACACACACACACACACACACACACACACACACACACACACACACACACAAAAAACACACAAACAAACACACGCAAAA
>VUQK01019910.1:0-14673 GCA_015106715.1 Bujurquina vittata
GAAAGCGCTCAACAAGATTTTAGGTGATCACTTATGTTTTGGTATTGGGTTTGGGTCTGATGGGTTCAAGATCATTTTATTGACATCTGCATTCACAAGAAGTCACATGACTAGGAGTTTCCGGTTACAACACACAGCAATCAACACTCCCACAGTCCCCATATATGGATGCAACCTCACGTGACCTAAAGGTGTTCGCACTGATGTGATGGCTCTTTGTATGCATATGAGGTTGGGGGTGTCCTCCATTTTAACAATGAGGAGTTTCTCTGTGTGTCTGTGTGGCTGGGACAGCCTGTGATAATAATCACAGTATTCCTTCGAAAGCTCCTTTAATATTATCACAAGCTTGTCCCCATCCAAGTGAAACCAAGCCAACAGGATTACACACGAAACAACTCATACAAATAGAAGATATGATAACACACAATGAAAGTTCATAAATAACTCCAACATAGTACATACAGTAGAGGATGTAGATATTTTTATAAATGTATTTGGAATCCAACTGGAAAAAATGTCTCAGTCTACATTTTATTTAAGGTTATGAATTGGCAGACGGATGAACTGCGCGCAGGATGTGCACGGCACATCATCTAAGTTTTTGTAGTTGTCTAATTTTTGCTTTAGTCTATTTTGACTGGAAAGCAGTAGATTTTTATTTGAAGCAGACATTAATACACATCAGAGCAGGAAAAGCACAGCTGTATTAATGATGACTGCATCCTACTTATGGGAGGCCCAGCTTTTGTCATGGTTTATTGGAACAACTATTGGAAATGAGTCATCCTTAAGTGCATCCATGTTTTCCGTAATGTGACTTTTGTGGAAAAGATGCATCCCATTCTTAACACTTGTGGACTTATCTTCCTGAAATATGGTTACTTTGATGGGTATTTGTGATCAGATACACAAATATTTTTTTTGATTTGCAACAGGTCAAGTGCCTGGAGTACAAAGGGAGTTCACCATATTGAAGTTATCAGTTCCTTGCCTGGCTTTGCTTACCCGAACATCAACCTTTCACTAAGTGGTCCCACTTCAAGGTGGCTATCAACTTGATGGCCCAATTCCAAATCAGAGACACCGCACTCTCTTTGAGTCTAACATCCAACAAAAAACAAACAAACAAACAATCAAACTAACTAACTAACTAACTAACTAACTAACTAACTAACTAACTAACTAACTAACTAACTAACTAACTAACTAACTAACTAACTAACTAACTAATAATAGTAATGAAATTTATTGTGGAAATTTTGCACATATTTTTCATAATTTATTACTTTTATTATTATTATTATATTGTTACACTTTGTAATAACTACACACTATTAAACATTAGTTAGCTATCTGTAGATATTAATATGTCATTCATAAACAGAAAAGTTTTTATTCATTAACAAATTAATGACAATATTTTTATACTAAAATCCAGTTATTCAGGAGCTATTAATGGTTCACATCATTTGCAAAGTTTAAATAAATGCTTAAGTATTTAGAAGCATATTTGTACACATATTGATTGAGATACGCACCAATTGTGTGTGTTAATAGTGGTTTTAAAACATTTATTAACGCTGAAACGAATACTTTCGGGCAGTTGCTTGTTCTTCATAAAGTATTTTCTGTGATATGATCTTGAGGACTATCAATACTTACACAACATTTACAAATAAAACTGAAAGGCCAGCAGGACCTTGAGACTCAATCTTCACAATAGAAGAAAGAAACAGGCAAAGCACAAAGTGACAAACAGCACACAAATATTTATTGCAAGCTGCAAACAGGAACCATTTGAGGTTTACAGAATATCAAAATGTATACAGGGCAGATGGGTTTAAGAAAGAACGAGACACACTGAGCACCTGAAGCCACAGGGTACTTTCAACTTAAATATATTGAAGGTCCATCCATCCATTTCCTTCCATTTATCCAATTCAGGGTCACAGCTGGAGCCTTTCTCAGCTGTCATAGGGCAAGAGGCGGGGTACACCATGACCGGACAGGCTGCCACTCAGCACTAACACAAAGAGAGATATGGACATTCACACTCACATTCACACCTATAGCCATTTGCAATCTCCAATTAACCTGACATGCATGTCTTCAGACTATGGGAGGAAGATGGAGCACCCATGCAGACATGAGGAAAACATGTCCACATGTCAACACAGGATGTGTGCAGTTCAACTCAATTCAATTCAATTTTATTTATATAGCACCAAATCACAGCAAACAGTCACCTTATATTGTAAGTTAAAGACCCTACAATAATTACAGAGAAAACCCAACAATCAAAACGACCCCCTATGAGCGAGCACTTGGCAACAGCGTGAAGTAAAAACTCCCTTTTAACAGGAAGAAATCTCCGGTAGAACCAGGATCAGGGAGAGGCAGTCATCTGCCGAGGCCACTTGGGGCTGAGGGGAGAGACAGGGCAAAAAACATGCTGTGGAAGAGAGTCAGAGATTAATAATGACTAATGATTAAAAACAGATTGGGGTATAAACAGAGTGAAAGGAAGTAAATGAAAAGAAACACTCAGTGCATAGAAACCCCCCAGTAGCCTAGGCCTATTGCAGCAAAACTAAGGGATGGTTCAGGCTGATCCAACGCTATCGCAACGCTAGCTTTATCAAAAGGGAAAGTTTTAAGCCTAATCTTAAAAATAGAGAGGGTGTCTGTCTCCTAAATCCAAACTGGGAGCTGGTTCCACAGAAGAGGTGTCTGAAAGCCGAAGGCTCTGCCTCCCATTCTACTCTTAAGTATCCGAGGAAGCACAAATAAGCCAGCAGTCTGAGAACAAAGTGCTTTATTGAGGTGATACGGTACGGTGAGGTCTTTAAGATAAGATGGGGTCTGATTATTCAAGACCTTGTATGTGAGAAGAAAGATTTTAAATTGTATTCTTGATCTAACAGGGAGCCAATGAAGAGACGCCAATATGGGAGAAATCTGCTCTCTCTTTCTAGTCCCTGTCAGTACTCTAGCTGCAGCATTTTGGATCAGCTGAAGGCTTTTTAGGGAGCTTTTAGGACAACCTGATAACAATGAATTACAGTACAATAGTCCAGCCTAGAACTAGTAAATTAGCTTTTCCGTCTAAGACATGATTTTTCTAATTTTAGAAGTATTGTGCAAATGCAAAAAAGTAGTCCTACATATTTGTTTAATATGTGCATGACTCCAAGATTTCTCACAGAGTCATTGGAAGCCAAGATAATGCCATTCAGAAGAAGTATCTGGTTAGACACCATGTTTCTGAGGTTTGTAGGGCTGCATATTGAAGTGTGTTCAATGAACATTAAACATAAATAAGGTTATCACAAAACAATGGTGGATTTTCACAGAGCTGCACAAACAAGTGTACACCATATTAAATTGGTAATGCAGGAAATGTCTCTGGGATGTTTCAGTGTTTTTTTTTTTTTTAGCTTTTTCCTCAAGTTGAACTTTCCTCTGGTTTATAGCCACGTAGCTAGCTTTAGTCAAATAACTCTGTGTCAAGACAGTTTCCATACCAAAGTGCTTGTGAATTAAACAAAGAAGTCAAGCTGCCCAATGTTGAACTTTCACACAGATGAACTGAAATGAAATGGAAGAAGCAGTGGATAGTATCCTTGTCCAGCACAATGAAATCTCAGAGGAGTTCTTTAGTGTAAAAAGATGATCAGGTTCAGGGGTGGCTCACCATCTCCTTTATCAAAGAGAATCGCAAATCAGTCTTGCCATCAAATCTCAAAACCCCAGCCTGTATGAAACAGGGAAGTTATTGCATCAAATTGAGAAATACCAAATCTCAGTGTCCATAATGAATAAAATAAAAACTCTCAAAAATAAAAATACTACTGTAACGCACTGTAATACAGCGCTGTTTTTGGTGCAGCGATTCTCACATATTCTTTTTAGCCTATTTTTTAGCTTTTTATTTCATCCCCAATTATGATCATAAAACACCAAGAATATATTTCTTTAGCTTTAAATTATGAACCGAATAACAGCACATCATATCGTCAATTCATTTGGTACATTTAAGGTTATAATTTTAAATGAACATGTGCAGTATTTGTATTAAACACACCTCATATTGTTTTAAGCACCAATGATGCATGACAAGACTCAAGAATCTTAAAAATAGAGAGGATGTCTGTCTCCAAGTTGGGAGCTGGTGCCACAGAAGAGCAGCCTCAAAGCTGAAGGCTCTGCCGCCCATTCTACTTTTGATGGGATGGGAATCTCTTCAAAATTAGTGGAATAATAAATGCTGAAATCTCATTCAAGAAGCCTGAAGAATCCTTAAAGGAATTAGAAGCAATACAGTAACTGTAGTAACTCAGTAGCAGTACTGAGTTTTTTAATAGGCACAGCACAGCACTGTATGTCTTATTACAAAAAACTTGTAAGTGGAATCAGCTTTTACTTTAAAGTGCTTTGTGTAACTGTTTATGTAGCTGTTTAAAGCCACCAAGGATAGATGGTAAAAATAATGCAGACTGTGAAGGTCAAAAGACAACATCTGAATATAATTGCAGACAAATTAACCTATTTCTGAGATGTATTCGTATAATGTGTGACACACTTTTAGCCTATTTTTTTCCATTACAACCCTGGTGGTTTTAAACTGACTGAGTAGAGAAAAAGAAAAAAATCACAATTTAAACAGTTAAGTATGCTGACAGATTTCATATCCACTCCAGTGAAGTCCAGGACTCGCTGTTCTTAGAATCATGTGGCCATATAGTAGGCTTTAAATTTGCTTACAACTGGCAGCAAAGGGTTCAGAGAGTCTTTAAAAACACAGATACCCTCTTATTATCTGTGCACTGAGGTCTGCTGGTACTTCCAGGAATGATGCCAGTATTTTCCAGAGAATTGGTCACAGCATGTGGTAGTTTTGTACGTGTTATCTCAAAGATCATCTGCTTTGGAGAAGTCTAGGTGTGAAGCAAAATACTGTACATTGTCGAATGACCCACATTTGTAACCCTGAAAATGGTTAAATCTCAGTTACTCCATTAAGGCCCAGATCCTGCTTAGCAGCAGTTGTGTTAACTGCTGGTATTTCCTCTGGTGTTTTCCCCCTACATGTTTAGGCTGTCCTGCTGTACACATTACTCAAGAGCAAATAATTATTAAACATCACAACAACATATTTAGTATATAATGAATGTTCAAAAACTACATTAAACAACCCCACCCCCCAAAAAAAACAAGCCAATCCCAATGCAACAATTTATCAGCCTGAAAACAAAATCAGTACATGATGAACAAGACCTGCATGGAAGCAAAGAAATAAAAATATTACAGCTGGTAAACGAGTTTGAAAGAAACTATATTAATGTTGAAAAGTCTTACCATTCATGCATACTGTTTGACATGTACTGTAAAGATTCATGTGGTTGTACTGAAGTCCATATACAAAAGGAGAGAGTGGTGACATCTTTGCGTTAGTGGGCAGAGATTAATGCAAGGGTTTGCTTGTGAGAGAACATGTTTGGAATGGTGATAAAGGTACTGCTCCTGCTCTGGGACAGCAAGGAATTGATGCAAATTCAATATGATAATAGAGGACCTGGGAAGAAGAGCAGGGGAGGCATCGAGATGCGTCAGCACCTTTGGTCTGGGTTTAGTTAAATGTAAGTCAATATTTATTTTACTGTTGCAGCTACAAAATTTCATCCTTTAGATTCAAAGGCAAGCGGTTCATGTTCAATGGTCAGTCAAAGAGTGCACAAAATATGGTTCATAAATAGTCATTCACATTCATGGATGTCTAAAAGGCTAAAACACAGTAGACAGCACATAATAAAACATGAATCATTTTCATAGCACGCATATTATTTCAATAAGCAAGTTCATCTCTACCACATTTGTACCAACACTGGCAAGAGTCCTTGTGACTTACACTGTAGTACTCTTTTAGCTTCTTTGTCCATCATATTCTGCAGACCAATTTCCAGTTAATTGTAGGTGTCACAGACGTGTGATAACAGGCTTTGCAGACCTGACTGACCATAAGTATCGGTAGTTAGTATTGTTCTGCACTTCAAAGCTTTGTGCTTTGTGGAGGGGAGTAATGTAGCATGGACACAGTGAAATTGGCCACTTGCTCTCATTTTGCACCATTGTATTCCTCATTCGTCTCGGGCTTTTCTACGAGTTGTGTGTTTAACGTGCAAAATGTTTTGTGTCAACGTATAATGCATATTCTACAAAAAAAAAAACAACTTTCAACCAATAAAAATACCTTTTTTCTCACAAGAAGAAATGGAACGACGCCTCTTGCCACACAGACATCACTGAGTGAGAAGAAAGGCAAAAATGCAGCACCTGCCTTCATTTCACTGTGACAGGTTTGTTGGCTCAGTGAAGGTGGCGAGACAGAGGGCTCTCGCAGAAAAAAGCAGGGCTGCCTGGCAAAGGAAATAAATAAATAAATAACGTAGCCCAGCAATACAAATGCAAAGGTGATATTTTCACCCATCCTCTAAAGGGCACAACATGAACCTACTGAGCAGCAGCTATCGCCTGTAATACTCTGTGAAATAATTAATCATAATTTTGTCTTGGTCATATCATGAGAATGAACAGTATGCATAGGTGTTTGTTGTCTGGGCTTCATGAATCTGCTGCATTTTGTTTGAATATACACTCACTGGTCACCTCATTTGGCACATGTTGCCACTACCATATTGGATCCGCCCTTTTTCCTCTAGAACTGACTTAATTATTTGCGGCACAGATTCAACGAGCTGCTGGAAACATTGCTCAGAGATTTTATTCCATATTGACATTTGACCATTGTGACCAGTGAACTGCTTGCCATGTTCAAGAAACTAGTTTGAGATGATCGGACACATCTGACATAGTTATCCTGCTGGAAGCAGCCATCAGAGGATGGGTACATGGCGGTAATAAAGGAATGAACACTCAAAGCATGCCTTGGTATCAGCCCCCATTATACCATTACAACAGCAGCCTGAGGCAGGATGGAGCCAAGCTTTCATGGTGTTTGCATCAAATTTTCACCCTGCCACCCAAATGTTGCAGAAGAAGTCAATAAATTGTAACTTGTCTGACCAGATAACCTTTTTGCTGTTTTCAAGTTTTGGTAAGCCTGTGTAAACTGTAGCCTCACTTTCTTGTTCTTGGCACCAAGTGTGTTCTTCTGCTCCTGTCTCTCCTTGAAGGTTTGACGTGTGTTCAGAGATGCTCTTCTGCATACAGTACCTTGGTTTTAATAAGTACAGTAGTTATTTGAGTTACTGCTGCCTTCCTGTCAGCTCAAACAGTCTGGTCATTCTCCTCTGATCTCTGGCCTCAACAAGGTATTTTGGTCCAGTAAACTGCCGCTCACTGGATATTTTCTGTTTTTCAGACCGCTCTCTGTAAACTCTGAAAACGATTGTGTGGAAAAATCCCAGTAGACCAGCAGTTTCTGAAATACCAACAACCATAGAATGTTCAAAGTCATCATTTTTCTTCCCTGTTCTGAGGTTCAGTTTGAACTTCAGCAGGTTGTTTATGTCTACATGCCTAAATGCATTGAGTTGTTGCCATGTGACAGGCCACATGCACACACTGATCGCTTTTGGCAACCAGTCAAAAATGATGACAAATAACTTATCACGAGACAAGATGGAAAATTAGATGAACTATCTTTTACAGTGTATAGGAAGCATCAGCTCTTTTGCTCCAAAAAGGTGTCATCTGAAGTCTGCACTGAATCCAAATGATCAAAATTCCAACCTAACATTACCTGTTATTTCTTTTCATCTTCTCTCAAAATCAGAAGGGGTGGCTCATCATAATGCAAGAGATTAAAAAAAAATTTAAGTTGAAAAAAGGTGCCATATACGAGTTAACCTGGAACTCCCTTTAAACATAAATGTAGAAATGCCCTGGGGGGTTGGTGTGCAATTAAGCACAGGTTCATAGTAGCTTTAGTTAGTACACCCCTAATTAAGGCTTTTTAATGGTTGCGATTTACTCCAGTTGCTACTTATCTCTATTTCCCGGTCTCATGTTAAAAGGAAATATGCATTAGTGTCTAATCATTTTGAATTGGAAATTTTCTTTGACTAACTGTGCAAAGAACTTGGGACCATATTTCCTTAAAGGCAGTGAATCTGGCAAAGCAAATCCAAAACTGAAGCAGAAGTAAATCCATGCAGCTCGCTAAGTGGATGGAGCTGTACAGTGCAACTGCAATATTGAGTGTGTATTTAAAAGAAAAAAAAGGTGCATCAATGACTTGCCAATTCCATTACGCATGAAGCCTGCTGCTTCGCCAGCATTGCACCCCTGTGAGATAGGGATGGCTTGCTCTTTTTTTTTTTTTTTAATGTGCATACAGTTTGCATTGTGAGGAAATGGAGCCTGCATTCATACCAAAGGGAAGTAAAACAGACTGAATATTTAGAAGAGTAAAACTGAGGTATTTTAAATGGGCGCTCAAGATTTGACTTCATTACAGTCACAAAGGGAAGTTCAAACTAAGAATGGTGCATATTGTTGCTGTTTTGAGGTTTTATTCCTCTTTTGGTCCAGGAGTTTTGATCTTGTATTAATTTTTGTAGTTTTCTTCCGTGCCTTCAATGCCTACCCTGTCCTAGTTTTCCTGTGTGTGCAGTTCTTGTTCAGTTTAAGCCGCATCCTGTTTTGTTTGGTTAGTCACTTTTATTTTTCTTTTGGGTGGGTTTGCCTCCTGTCAGTCTGTTTCGTGCCATCACTCACCTGTTTATTTACCTGTGTCTCCTACCTATAAACCTTTACTCTATTTCCTTGCATTTGCTTTTTGTAGTTATTTTCTGATTATTACTGTGTTAGCTTTCCCCAGATTCTACAGGCAGCCTGTGTGTTCCTTCCAACACAACCATCATTGGTAATTTTCTTTGTCTTAAGATTACATTTTGGTTTGCTATTTTTGCCTACCTTATATTAATATTCGAAGATTTCTTCATTGTAATTTATTCCAGTTGAGACTCTGGAGAAAAGTGCAGGGTCACAGTATACGCAGAACTGAAATTTTTGATGACTACGGTGTTGGTTTGACGGGAGACATTCAGTATGATCACGAGCACTTTTTTCTTTAAGTGAACAGTAGCTTTCTCAGACTGATGCCATTATGCTGAGATCAGGGCTCTGTGGAGGCCATAACACTGGCTGTCCTTGCTGTTTTTTTTATGATGCTGTCTGTATGTTTGGGGTCATCGTCATTCTGCGGAGTGAGTTTGGGAATCATCAGATGCCTCCCCGATGGTTTGCGTGATAGATTATAATCAGCCCACCTAAAGGGCCTTGCTCAATACTGTACACTACTGTGCAACCTTTATTTTTCAATGTTTATACTCATTTAGTCAAACATTTTTGGAATTTCTTGACGCAGTCTTCAGGAAAAGTTCTCCAGGCTTCTTGAAGGACATTCTGAGCTCTTCTTTGGATGTCGGCTGCCTTTTGTTCCATCCCCTGTCGAGATGATCCCACACTGCTTCAATAATCTTGATGTCCTGACTCTGGGGATGGCCAATCCGTGGCTGACAGCGTTCCTTGGTGTGTTTTTCTATCCAGGTATGCTTTTACTGCTTTTACAGGGGGGGCTGGAACCATATTTGAACCAAAATTTCAAATTTGGATTCATCACTCCATAACACCTGTTGCCACTGATTTTCAGTCCAGTTCTTGTATAATTTAGCATACTGCAGGTTTTTCTCCTTGTTTCTTTTCCTTAACAATGGCTTCTTGACAGCCATCCTGCCACTGAGACCATTTCTGGTGAGGCTTCAGTGAACAGTAGATGGATCAACTGAAGATCCCAGTGCATCTCTGAGGTCCTGTGTCAGGTCGTTGGTGAATTATTATTATTACTATATTTTTATTCCTGATGGACATGACCTTTAGATACTGTTCATCTTCTGTACATAGCTTTTTAGGCCTGCCACTTCTTCTTTTGATCTCCACTCCAGTTCCCTCAAATCTTTTGGCGACACACTGCACACCATGACAATATATGCCTTTGGTATGTCTTTGGCTGATAGCACTTTATGAATCACCTTGTTGATGCAACAGTACTATTTTGAGCTGTCAAACTGTGGTATCTTTAACATTTTTCATAGATTTGGCTAAAGAAATGGAATCAAATGATGTGCTTTTTCAACAGGCTGCTAGTAACAAAGTGCCTAAAGATACAATTTAACATTGGTTGTTTACTAAGCTATCTGTTATGTGTAGACACAACACTGGTTCATCCCTTGAGTTAGGTGCACTTTTTATGCTTGAATGAGTCATAGGTCAGTGTTAAGTGGCTTAACAAACAAAAAACTGGGCTGACAATGAGTGAAAGGGTAACTAATGTCCAAAGAAAACCTTTGAAAGACATTTAGAAAGCCTGCAGAACTATCACTCAATACCACTTTAAAAAAGGAAGTCTGTCTCCTTGAAAATAAAATACAAAGAGATGAGGGCTGGCTCAAGAATTCTGCACATCACTGTATATCATGAATGATATATAATATAAACAGTATCAATCTGCTCTATTAGTGACTAGCTTAGGTATTAATAAATATAATATTTTACTGTATATTATCAGTTTCTTTCTTTCTCATTAAAGTAAGTATTCCAGGGAATTAACAGACCAATTTTTCAGATAAAAGAGGACATAAACTATATACATATATCCCACAGTTGATAACTAATAAGAGCAAAAATATTGCATGCATTCAGTCAGGAACACAAGAATTCTAATGCCTATAAAAGTGGTAATTCATAGGACTGAAAAAAGTTTTGTGCCACCTTTTAAAATTTTCATGAATAAATGCAGTACTTTAACTGTTGAATTGACATTTTGACATGTAAAAAGCATCAGCAACCCAGTTTTGAGCAAACATAAAGTGCAAGTCAGCGTGAGATAACATTAAGCGCTATACAGTAACCTCTGAATGATAACAAGTCAATCAGGAATTCAGTGTGCAGCTCCATCCCATTGCTGACTTCAAAGTCTTTAAAACTTTAAAAACCGCTTACTGTGGTTTGGAAGTTTGAAGCTCTTCCTGGTAATAGATTTATATTCATGAGGAACACTATAATGGTATGTGGTCGTGGGGGCCATGGGTGGGCCACTGAGCAGTATCTGGAAAGATGATTGACAAGTGCTCTCCTCTTGCAGAATCCTATGACCCGGCTCCACCTGAACGGATGAACAATTCTTGTAGTCTGATCCTCGATTTTAAACTGGACCAATATGGCAGCTCATTTCCTATATTACAAAAATAGTTCACTGAAGTATATTTCAAAAAAAAAAAAAAGTCTTTGAGCTCCTGTATCGCTCTTCATTTTTGAGAATTTCCAAAGCAAAGACGTTACAATTGATGCTGGTGATTTGCATAAAAACAGACATGGGTTGCAACGGGTGAATGGGAAGCATGGATGTGCACCATTCAAGCGAGGGTTAAAGACCTTGGACAAATCAAAGCGCTCCACACAAGTTGTTAGAAACGTCTGTGCAGGAGTACAACCGAATTTCTGTAAAAGAAAATGCTAGTGACTTCCTGTAAACCTTTTCTTGGTCTTCTCTTTCTTCCTGTGATTGCCTCTCTCATGCAGTCCTGCAGTGTATGAAGAGATGAGAAATGCTCCACAACACAAAACGATTCAAACGGACAAATAACTGGCTCATATGGCCAAATAAATAATACAAAGATATTTTCAATACTAGTTGGTGGGAACATTCACATCTTCACTTCCTCAGTTTAATGTCTTTATGTTATGACCTTTTATCATCACAGAGCAGCATGCCTGCTCAGACCCAGAAACACTGAATTGCCTGTTTATTTTCTGTGCGCATTTCATATGGTCAGGATCCATCATTTTGAACTCTTCTTGAACATAGTGTATCATATATTTCTCATGCAACATGCATAAAAAGCTTTGCAAATAGTTGGCAATAACCACCTGACTGAGTATGAATACATCACACAAGGTGATCCAGAGGTCACTGGCTGTGTGGGTGGATGGTGGTAGATGGCTGTAGAGTGATGCTGCTGCAGTCATAGTGCGCGTGTGAGAATGATTATTATCGATACTGAGCTGTTAAATCTAAGCTTGCTCTTGCTTTTGTTGCTTTGGGAAATTAAAATTGTACACCGACTTCAGATTCTGTTAAAAAAAAAGAAGCAAAAAATGAATGTGGAATGTTTAGACTTCTCTGGACAGTCTCACCCGGCACAAGTGGGGTTTTTCATAGGGTTCTACAGGCAGAAAATTTGAGGTAAAGATAAAAGGTTGAGGCATATTAGTAGACTAATAACAGTTTCAAGTCACACTTTTCTTTCCACGATGAAGCATCAGAATTCAGAGAAATGGGCAGGGAGATCACAGTGGAAGCAAAGAGCCATTATAAAGCCATTTACCAGACTACTCTCTGCACAGTAGCAAGGTAATGAACAGGCCTTAGCTGAAGTTGTCCTTCCCTGAGGAGTGCAACAGTTACTACTTCCACTGAGACAGAGGGAAAAACAAAGCATTATCCAAGATTCAGCAGGGACAGGCTTTATTTTTTATTATTTTAGTGCAATACGTGGAACAGATCCGTCTGAATTTCTACAACAATATGTTGTCCCACCTGGGAGTAGGAGGTATAGACTCAAAATGATATCACGACTTCTTGATTTGTGGAGATAATCTGCGATAATGATATATATGACGATATAGAAAAAAAAAATATTGAACGTTTTATCAGTGATTGTATAGTTCACGGGCAGCAGCATTTCTATCTTTCTTTTCCAATGAGCTGCTGTCACTGATGAAACACTACCTAATTCAAAGTGTGAATCTATTGCCACAGGGTGCCAGCAGCAGCAGCAGGATTATAATGCAATAGCAGTGACACAGGAATGCATCCAGTGAGATAGTGTCAGTCAAATATAAGCACAAAATCAGCTCAGGTAGTGTTTTCCCTAGTTTTCTGAAATAAAAGTATAACATAACTGCGTACATACAACTGTAACTTCTTGATCAAGATCTAGAAAAATAAACCAATGTCAGTCTTAGTGATCTATCCCTGTTTTTCCGCTTTATCTAATGCTCCTTTATCCTTCAGTTAGTTTGCTCTGTTTCTTGCTCTTAGTATTTTAGCTGCTGCTGCTGCTCCTGCAAAAATAAATAAATAGATAAATAAAAAATAGATGATCATTCATTTGCCTAAATATTTGTGCTTATCTGAAATAGTCATACACAGGACCTCAGTATTGCCATGAATCTAATTTTAATTACTATCATAATTTAATTTAATTGCTATAATATTATTATGGCGAATGTTTTTCTGTCTAAAAAGCTAGAATGGTTTTATCCTCTTAACTCTTTTGTCTTGAAAATGCAGATGTTTTTCACCTCTTTGCAGGAGACCCAGATTTCCCCCTTTCGTCTTATGGTGGATTTAAATTCCCCCAACAAATCTGAAGCCTTCCCCAGCTTCATGCATCTCTACAAATATTCCTTTAAGGTTCTGTGGAAGGTGTCCTGATCGGGGTGGGATTTTTACAGACCGGTCTCACTTAGAAGAGCCGACTCTATTCTAAATATGTTTGAAACAGCAGACCACACCCAAACACTGTTTAACAGGACACATAATTTTATTAAATTTTCTGTCTTTTGTTGTCTCAATTTTATTTTCTCTAAAACTCCCGGTGGGGATTACATCTGCCCCTTATTCTGCACTTAGCTTTTAGAAAGCGACAGCAACCATAAAACTTAATTTCCTTTATTTCCATCAGGATTAGTTTTTATTCTGTGTGATGTAGCAAGACGATTAAGGAAACAGGAAACAGTGCAGAGTACAACAACTGTGCTTTTTATAAAAGTAAAGTTAAGCATCTATTAGTTCCTAAGCTGATACATGAAACCTCAGCTGCATACTAAGCGCTGACAATGAGGTCATCTAAGAAATCTACACTTGGAAGAATTTTAGAAACAGTTATTTACTTAAATCTGACTCCAAAAACCAAGATAGCTCATTTTGGTAGTACAAGAATATTCAAAGATCTTCTTCAGCCTTTTAGCAGAAGTCTTTTTGTTTTGTGGCATATCGAGACTGTGCCAAGAATGGATACTGGCACAGATTAAAGTGGGGTGGAATGATCAGAAAAGGGCTTCTGGCACCTATAATTAATGAGTTGCTAAACCTGATAGTCAGCGTAATTTGTAATAATATGAAAGCAGCTAATTTCTTATGTGCTGAAGCTTGGCATTGCTTCCAGCAGATGCCATGGAGACACCCATTCAACAAATCAGTTGAATGATTGTCAATCACAGCAGTGCGCTTACACTCTCAGCACTTTCTTCCTTCCTTCTCGTTCCTGTCATGTTAATGCTGTAAGTTTCAATAAAGTTGCAGTCACAGTACTTCAGAATCTAGCTACCTTTGCAGAACACGAGCAAGCATAAAGGACATTTTTTTTATTCATTTATCTATTTTTGGAAACAGCAAGTAATGTCAGATGCAACTTTCTAAACGGCTCAACAAAGGCAAAGAAACACATTGTTTCTGAGCAGTTTGGCACACGGTGTGTCTGCTAGGAACAGAGGTCTAGGCTTTATTTCCCAGGAAAAAAAAGTAGTGATAAATTCACTCTGATGTGAAAAAACACAAAACAAACCAAAAAAAAAAACTAA